>BPLR01000025.1:0-49725 GCA_021605095.1 Caerostris extrusa | reverse complement strand
ATTTTCGTAAAAAGTAGGGTCCAGACTCCTAAGAGTGGAAAAAAAGTTGGAAAATTGCTCCGTTTAAAATTTTTTTTTTTTTACAATAGTAGTACTACAATCCCTTTATTTAAAATTTTAATTCTTGTTAGTATTTTCAGTTATTTTTTTCTAAAGATGGATAATTAAATTTATATAATATTATAAGTATTTTTTACAATGTTTTTGTATTCTTTTGTACATAGATGAGGGTGGGGAAGTCTTGAAAATTTTATAGAGAGTCACAAGCCAAATAGTTTAAAAGCCCACTGGTTTGTGAAACAAAAAAAATGGAGTTTCAAATATTCTGAAAAAAAAAGGCATGGGTCAGATTGTCTTTAGTTTTCTTATGGATTTAGGAATACTTGGGAAGCATGAACAATTAAAGACTTAATTTGTATTTGGCAATAGGAACAATTTCGTTCGTTCTATAACGAATTGTCTGGTATATTCTAGTTTCAATTTTAGAAGATCATATGAAGTTAAACCCATTATCACAATTGTAAAATAAAAAGACAAATACTTTAGAAAAAAAATATATATAATTGTCAGAAAAAAATTATTTAGTTAGTCCTAGTATATCACAATGCTGAAACAAAAAAAAAACGAAGCTTGTATCCCGTTTTCAGTTGTTTTGGTACACTTTCTCCAACAGGCTTTTGTCCCAGTAAATGTTGGGTCCCCTGTTCTTTATGGAGCTCTCGTAATTCCAACTGGTGACAGGTTTCATCCACTCTGGGCCGTACTCAGTGACGATGACCTTTTCTGTCTCACAGGGCACGATAACTTTGTGATCTAAAAGTTGAGCTGAGCACAGCGTGAAATCTGGATGATGGTACCTGCAAGATAAAACAAATTATTTCAATCTTCGAATTTATTTAGGACAACAAAAAATTGTAAAAACTGAAAATTTTCTTACAAATTTTCAATTAATAACATGTAAATGAGCTATCTTCATTTGACTTAAATGAATAATTTAAGACCATAACTATGCAGGTTTTTACGTTGCCACAATCATTGAATCTTTTGTAAACTCAGAAATAGTGATTCCACTCTAGCAATTGTGCAATAGTATACCTTATTTCTAAAAGCACACAGAAAATGTTAGTTATTGTATTATAAGAAATCGGAGTTCAATAACTTCAAGAACATTAGAATAACCAACTGTAACCATGTTTTCTCCTACTGATTGGTGAGAGCACCCTTGTGTCGTCCAGGGGAAATGGTCAGTTGGCTTACAGCTTTTCGGACATGTAGTATATTCCACGCATCCCGCGCAAACCTGAGTACCAGTTTTCGGATTAGAAGTGGAATCCTTCCACGAATCTAGAATTATCTGTCTTTAAATGTGTTAAATAATGCATGTGTGCGATGTCTATGCGTGTATCCAAAGCTGAGTTCTCCAACCTGTGTCTTAAGTCTCAACATAACCACCCTAAGAAGTTACAATTCAGCTTCACGACCGACAACATTACACAACAAAAATTTTTCCTACCGAAATAATTTCAATAAATTGACTTTTAAAAACAAACACATTCTTTAAGCAAATGTTTTTCAAACTCTAAAATTTAAGATTTTAGCATATCATTAATTCAAAAAAAGCTTCGATAATATTTATTGCTGCTTATGCACAAAATATTAAACATGTCTTGGTTGAAATTTACGGTTCGATACATTTTCATAAAAGTTATTGTTAAGATACTATTAATTTACTTAAATTTGTATTTTGCTATTTATTTAAATTTGTACTCTATACATTGTATTACGAAATCTAAAGTATAACCTATAGAGTTGAATTCAGTTACAGTGGACGTACTTGTGAAACGAACAGTTTTTAATATTATTTTACATTACGTCTGCATTTGCTTAAGCATGCTAATTAATAGATTTTTCATGAGGAGTAAGCATCAGTGTAATGGTATATAAATACTCTATTATGAACAATTTAGCATCTTATACATGTCTGTTGGTTAATGTTTTGAAAAATAATAATATTAACTGAAAAACCATGCAGATAACTAAAAGTGGTCGTAATTGATATCTTAAATTAATTCTTAACTCGAACATCCTTCGTTTTGCATACATTCTCACCGAAACGCGAGACATTACAAGAGAGATTGAGAGGCGAGAAGAGACGCCATCTTTCTTCACAAGCACAGATTCGTAGCGATAATTCATGTTTGCTTTATTGTATTAGGAAAAAGATGAACAATGCACATATAAAGCATTGCATAATATCCATTCAATGCCAGAAGATTGTCGAGGCTTTCGCACTCAACTGAATTAAACATGACAGTGATTTATCTTTTGAATAATTCAGGAGAGCATCTTGTGTGGAATCATTTAAAATTTGTGCACTTGAGTTTAGGAATTTTTCCGCTAGTTTGACTCTTTCATAATATTTATATTTTTTTTCTAATCCCTTAATTGATTTTTCTGAATATACTTGCATGAGCTGCCATGAGTTAATTAAAGTAATTTTTTTGAAATTTGGAAATAAAATGAGTATTTTAGGATACTCTGTATTATTCTAAAAAGCAAACATGAGTTCAGTCGCAATGCCATACGTCTGGCAGCAGTCATTTTAGTGCGATTTCTCATCTCCTTGTTTCATTTCAATTGGCGAGATGTTATTGGCGATATCGGGTAAATGTTATTGGCGATATCAGAGAAATGTTATTTCCGATATCAGAGAAATGTTATTTCCGATATCAGAGAAATGTTATTTCCGATATCAGGAAATGTTATTTCGGCGATATCGGATAAATGTTATTTCCGCTATCGGATAAATGTTATTTCCGATTTCAGAGAAATGTTATTTCCGATATCAGAGAAATGTTATTTCCGATATCAGAGAAATGTTATTTCCGATATCAGAGAAATGTTATTTCCGATATCAGAGAAATGTTATTTCCGATATCAGAGAAATGTTATTTCCGATATCAGAGAAATGTTATTTCCGCTATCGAGAAAATGTTATTTCCGATATCAGAGAAAGGTT
This sequence comes from Caerostris extrusa, assembly GCA_021605095.1. NCBI lineage: Eukaryota > Metazoa > Arthropoda > Arachnida > Araneae > Araneidae > Caerostris > Caerostris extrusa. The sequence goes on along the minus strand of BPLR01000025.1, from coordinate 46,706 downwards.
ATTTTCGATATCAGAGAAATGTTATTTCCGATATCAGAGAAATGTTATTTCGATATCAGAGAAATGTTATTTCCGATATCAGAGAAAGGTTATTTCCGATATCAGAGAAAGGTTATTTGCGATATCAGAGAAATGTTATTTCCGAGAAGAGAATTATTTCCGATATCAGAGAAATGTTATTTCCGATATTGGCGAGATGTTATTGTCGATATTGGCGAGATGTTATTTCCGATATTGGCGAGATGTTATTGTCGATATTGGCGAGATGTTATTTCTTGCTTATTACCACATAAACTAACTTTCCATTATTTTTTTCAAATGAATGCAAGTGAAGACATTTATAGTGACAATAAAAGGCAATACATCGTTATGGCGATCTCAAACGCGTTGGTGATGAATCAGAAGGTTATATTTCCGAATCTAATATGCAATCAAATTTCAATCTGAATGACTTATTTTTATACTGATTATAATCTCTAACAATGTTTATTTTTCAAATTTTATTAAAAAATTATTCTGAAACAAAACTTTATTTGATTCTTACAAAGAAAGGATTAAAGATTACAGAGGTATTGCAATATTGAACCAATACTTTTCTCAATTCTTTAATCAATTCTTTGTAAATGGATCTTTAAAAATTTCTTTTAGGGAGTTTGAGATTAACTTTTTAATGAGAATATAAAACAGTATGCATATTTATTTACTATACAAAAATATACTTTTAATATAATGAACATTTTGCCCTAGTCTTATGTATTTGTAATAATTGTAAATAAGTAAAGATAAAAAAACTAATTTCAATCAACATAATTGCTATTTCATGATTTTATTTCAAAATAATCGATTACGAGTATTAGCAAAAAGTGCTGACTTGTTTTTTATTATTATTGTGATCAACTTCCTCACACAAAATAATAATAAAAAAAAACACACAAAAAATAGGCATTGATTCTCAAAAATGTAATTATTTAAAATTCAACAAAATTACCTTATTTTAAGGCTAATATGAAATCTGTTACTCAAGACATTGTAATGACGTAAATCTGTTACTCAAGATGTACATGAATTAAAATTGAACTAAATGACGATATAAGTTATGACATTAATTGACGAATAAATGAGGAATTTGCATTCCATCCATGAATTCAATTTTTGATTTAATTAACTGCTGTATTTCAAATCATATGATATATTTTAAAATTCTTCCTCTTTTTAAACGACGATTCTTGTAATTCATGTTTCTTTCCTTAAATAATCATCTATAATTATTGTTATACGTAACCTAAATAACTTTTGTCCTTTTTTTTATTGTGCTTTTTTCCTTTAAAGCGGTTTGAATTTCCGTTTGAGATAGATCTCTTGGTTCAAATATATTGTTTTTCAAAAATGGCTTGCAATATCCCAAAACATTGATAGAAAATTTCTTACAAAATAAATTAAAGAATGTAATAGAAGTTCATCTGATCTATATATTTTTTTAGAATTCTCAGAATTTGAAGTAGGGGATTGACCACATATTAGGAAAATTTATAGAAGGGGAAAAGTAAAATAATCAAATTAACTATACCTTCCAAAACTTATGAAAAAAAAAAGAATTATCTGACGAATCATTCAAGCTTTTAGTTATGTATTTAAGGAAGAATGAGGGATGTTTTTGAAACTACACACTATGAAAGACACATGCCTAACATAGCAGAACAGAATTTATTCGTCAAAAGGACGGTAATAATACCTAGGTTTCTGTTCAATCTTTATAAAAATAATAAATCTTATTACTAAGAAAAGCAATAAAAATTTAAATTCGTAATAATCACACATGATAATTTACTGCTTGGCTGTTTATCTAATATCTTGAGAAAGCAAATCAAATCAGAAATGAGAGGAGCAAAGGGATCCATAAATAAGTTCTTATAAGAAATATTTATATGAGCTTAAGTTAACTTTGGCCCAATTTCTTATAAAATTAATTGCAAATTATGTTTAATGTTCCTTGCATCTATAAGTATCCAATCTCTTCCTAAGAAAAAAACAATCTTAATTTTAGAAATATATGAATATGGAGGTTCACTTATTTAACATTAAGCAAATTTAATTTTTACCGAACCTCTGTGGGTTATTTATCGCATATAACCTCTATAGGTTATATGTGATATTTACAACCGTTTCACTTATTGTAAATATCGCAAGATTATTTTTCTTATAGCCTTTTAATCTATTAATAAAAACAAACTATTTCAGAAATGTAAGGAAGAACAAATGTATTTAATATTTATATAAGCAGATTCTGTTAAATCAAAAACATTGATCCTATAAGTGAAATTGCCTTTTATATTACATGCTTTTATTATTTTTTTTAATAAAGTAAAAAATAATTTTTCTAAAAAAGCAAAATATCACATATGTCAAATTTTAAATAATTTAATTGTATATTAATTCTAAACCGCACATGGTCTTCTAAACCTAGCTTTTTATCAGAAAATATTTCTACGTTTTAAAAACAATTAAGAAAACTAGTAGAAAGGCCAATAGTTATGTTCTTCATTGATACTCATCAACTAAATTTTATTTACGCAATTTAATGTATTCTAAACATTAAGAACTAGAGAACACATTAAAATATATTTAAACTTATTTATTTAGCAGATTTAATGAATTGAAAATTTAGATTAATTAAAATTTCAGTTCTAAATATTAAATTGTTCATCAAATTCTATCGTTTATACTCAGAAACTGCGAACTTGGCATCGCGCCTAATTGTGACGTTTAAATAGGGGATTATGGAATGGTAGATTGGTTTGGTTTGGGTTTGTCGCTCTACGGTCATCTTGTGCACTATTTAGGCTAAACAGACCGGGACCTACAGTTTAAAATGGGTTCCGAACCACTACACAAACATCCATGGCACCGCCGGGACTCGAACCCGAAACCTGTGGTACCGAGCGCCAGAGCGCTAGCCACTCGGCCATTCAGGTCCCTTATGGGATGATAGAAGATGTTCCTGTGATCCAATTATCTATCTGCAACTGGCAGAAGAAGTTTGTCGCAACCTATCACATGCCTCTATCTGACAATACAGCGAAAGTTTAAAAGAATGACTGTAATGTACGTGCCTCCTGTGAGCAAAATTGCAATATTAAATGTTAATTCGTCCCGTTTATTCTAACCATTAAATGTCTGAATAAAAATACTTTAAACTATCTTGATATAAAGTAGCCTGCTTAACGCTGTTATGTTATAAACTAAAATTTCATTTTTTTTCGTTGTCTCCTTGGATGAATACATATTCATCTCAAACTTTTCTTTTAAAGTGTTTTTTTTTTTTTATTTTATTTAATTACACAATTATATTTTTTCTCAATCATTTTATAATAAGCTATTCGAAAAGTTTCTGTAATTTAGTTGTCACCAAACTTAGCAGCTTTTAAATTTTTATCTTTTATTTTACAATACATACACACGATACGTTTTTTAAAAGAAACACAAATATTAATTTTAAAACTTAAACCTATATTGAAACAAAAAAATGGCATAAATACTTGAAGTAATATCCTTTGCTAGGTCTATGACCAGCATACCATGTTCCATTACTTTGATGGTAAAGAAAGAACACATCCACCCTCAAATTGTGGCAATTAATATTGAATTCCAAACTATTTTCCACCTGAAAATATGGGACATTAATCTTATGTAAGATAAGATCTATCTTCCAGTATATCTCGCAATAATAAAGAAAAATTCCCAAACAGGTCCAAGAAAAAAAAAATTACAAATGCAATTTTTACAAATTAAAGTATGTATTTTCATGGCAAATGATGGATTAAATTGCAATTTTTTTTTTACAAAATCGGTTTTGACTTAAATTTTTGAGTAATATAATATTTTGTGATAGAACTTAAAATAACAAAATACAATATTAGTTTTAGTTACAAGTAAAACATTAAAATGACAAATTTAACTATTTTTAACTTACTAAAAATTACATTTGTAATCTTATATGCTGCTTATGTTCATGTACTTAGTTACAGTTCCTAAAAACAGAGAATAATAATAACTTTAATTTTAATAACTTTTATTTTTTTACTTTCATTTTATTATATATATTGTTGAAAAACAGAACGCTTAAAACACTTTCACCAATGTTTTTATTTTTTTTCAAACAATCTGATTTGTACCCAAACAAAAATCTAAATTCAAGGACAAAGCGATTTTTTTTTTTTTGTGAGCGTAAAGATATTTTTGCAAAGCTGTATATTTATTGTCTGTTGAATAACACATGTAACAGGTACCACAACACTACATGAAAAATTTCTAAATGTACAATGATTTCTTTTCTATGCTTCGTTAAAATACAAGTTATTAAAGTGTCTGGCGGCGTTCGTATGTAATGTAATGTAATCTAATCTAATCCAAGTGTCATGATGACTGAAGTGAATTAATTTTTACTGAATCCTGTGTCCTCTAATTTCATTTTAATTGCCTGTGATCCTCTAGGGACTAGAATGTAAAAACTCGAAACCGTTTCGATTAAAAATGATTACGAAGATGAGATTTTACATTTATTTTTATAACTCATGCTTTTTATAAATTTTTAAATTGTTAGGTAGTTTAACTGAAATAGAAAAATATTTTATTAGCTTCTTCATGAAATTTTCAAAAAGCAATAGGCACATTTACAAAATACATTTAAAAAAAAAAAAATATTTAAATAAAAGGAAAAAAAAAAAAAAAATTAAACGATGAAAAAGTAAGTAAAAAGTTTATATTTTTAACATAAACCCATTTATATTAAAGGGAAAACTACATGGGGTCCTTGTATAATCAAATTCAATAATACAATTTTTTAAACATTATAATCAATTACAAAAAATTCCCAAAACCGTAATAAAATGTTATGGATTGACCAAAGATGGAAGCTGTAAAAATTAGAAAAATGCAATCTCGATTGGTTTGGTTTGTCTCTCTAAGGTAATTTTTTGCCCACTTTAGGCTAATTAGTGATTTAAATTAAATTAAACCTACAGTTTAACATGGAAATACATTTAAATTAAACCTACAGTTTAACGTGGATTCCGAACCACTAACAAACATCCGTGACACTGCCAGGATTCGAACCTGAAGCTTGTGGTACGAAAGGTTGGAGAACTAACCAACTGGCCCTCAAGCCGCTACAAACCCGATTAAATAAGATTAAATTTAGAGCTCTATGATTTTATCTCTCTTCACGTTTTAAAATTACCTACTAGCAATTCCGACAGGTTCTAATATCTTTATTTTCAAGATTTAATGTCTTTACACATAGTACACAGAAAATTGATTGATATATTCTTCAAATGCTCAGAATAAAAAGGTGTCTTATTGTTGCGCTTAATAAATACTTATTGTATATTTGTAAGAAACATGTGCCCATATTGATGACAGCTCTGAAGGTGGCTTAAATTCATTCCTATCTTCATCAGGTCACGTTTTCAAAAATAGAGGTAAAAGTTATTTATTTTCCTCAAAGAACACCTTTAAGAAAATAGCTTGAAGAATTCCGACTCTAAGCAAATAACTTAAAACATTTGAATGGAATCTTTTGTATTTGAAAGAATTTATGGGCGTATTTTTTGATGTACGTATGAAGACGATATAATATAATCATAAAGGGAATTCTAGAATTTCATACTTTTAGTTGTATAGCAATGCCATTCATTTTCGTTTTGCCATTCATGTATTTTCACTTTCACTTTTCCCAATATCAAATTTACTTTTTTTTATTCTGAAAATTCACTGCCATAAAAGGGTAACTTTTCACATTAAAAAACATGTTTTTTAAATGTTAAACTTGTCTTTCGTCGTATTCAATTATAAGAATGCATGTTAGTTTTCCTCCTTCTTTATAATCAGTTAAAAAACAAAGCCAAATATTAATTTATGTTTAAGTTAAGATTACGTGTTTACTTTGATTATTCATTCGATAACATTGTACTTCACCCCCCTCCTTTGTTACAATGTCTTCCCCACCAGCTATCGGGGTTATCTAATGTAATATCACTGTTACCTACCACAGGGATTCGGAGGGCTCATTGTTCCCTTCCCAATATTTCTGAAATCGTAGATTTTTCTCATATAACCACAACTAAAGAACTGTATAGTTTGGATAATCCTTTAATTCTTAGCCACAATCGCCTTACTTAATTTCATCTGAAAGATTTTTAAATACTATATTCTTTGAAAAGATAATCTCAAGATGATCAAAAGATAATGGAGAGTTAATCTTTTGATTTAGATTATCTTATCATTCCAGAAATGGAAGATTCATTTGGAAATTAATACAATAGTTCAAACAACATATATCTTTACCATTGAAATAGAAAAATAGCGCCGATTTTCATATACATTTATAAAATAAATTTATTACAAAAAAACCCTAATTTATATAAAATAAAATTATTTTACTTACACTATACGAGGACATTTGTAGATGAATTTTTTTTTTTATTTTAATTAAATTATATTGTTTTTAAAAATATTTTTTTTTATTTTATTAAAGCTGTAGTTTGTCTAATAAAATTTTCAACTGTCCACTATTTTTCCACAAAATTATCACCACAAAATTGCAGAATATTTAGGATTTGGCGTCAAATATTCTTTTCATCAAAGTGCCCAAGAAAAGGTTTCTATTGCGAGTGTTTTTTGCAAACAGTGCAAGAAATTCAGAGTTATCTTTTGATGGCTGGGCCTGAATAAAAATGGCGCTCGACCATTTCGGGTTCGTGTCCCGGCGGTGCCATGGATGTTTGTAGTGGTTCAAACCACTTCTTTCCCGGTCTAATAGGATCGTAGAGCTTTGCGGGGACATTGCTACTCCGCGTCCGTGGCTTATCTTCTTTCAAGTTACACTGGGTAATGCAAAGTGAGTACGTCTGTGCAATGCTTGCCTTAAGGCATCAAGACCAAGCTGTCTAAGTGTTTGCCAGCTGCATTTGGATGGCTTATCACTCTACTGGCGCCACAAAAATATCAAATCTCAACGGCCCCTATTTTTGCGATTTAGCCACACATTTCACTCTTGGGCCCAACGTTGCGAGACTTATGTTCTAAGTATCGCTTGTATTGTGATAAATCTGTGATTATTCATAATCAGTGGATTAATCACATTTACCATAACATATACATTTAATATATACATGCAATACTTTATACTAATATAGTATATTGTTAGGAAGAATATCTGTTTGCTATCCGATGCTTAAGTACATAATTTTAAAAATGCAGTTTTTGGTCTGTTTTCATTATAGCAGGAAAAAGCATATTACTTATAAAAAATTTTATGCTTACTTTTGTCTAACTCCATAATATCAATTAACAAAAGCAAAATAAAGTTCAGTTTTTCTGATTCACATAATTCTGATACCGAAATATCAAGTCCACGTAAAAATCACCCCCCCTCATTATTCTACAAGTATTTAGAAAAATAAAGCAAATCTATGGTGTCATGTATCTTTAACAAAAAAAGCATCGTGGAATCTCTTACTATACCCATCCTTTGTCTCAGTTCCATGTGGTCGCTTTGTTCCAGTCGGTGTAAAATATCATCCAGATCGTCCACTTGAGATGCCCAAGCTGCGAAATCCACATCTGATGTGTAGGGTATGACATCGCACTGGCGGTACCATCCTGATTGAGAAAAAGGAATTAATTAACTCAAGAAGTATTCACGTTAATCAAATAGGAATTGAGGCAACATAATTTTGAAATGGTGTAATAGAAGTAAATAACGAATGTAGTGTTTTTACAATAAAAATAAGTCATGACTTTTGTACGAATAACAATAGTATATTTTGAGTTTTTGAAAATTTTTATTACAAGTTCTGTAGTTGACAAAAGTGGTTGAATTTAAATTTATTGCTTATATAACCAACTTTTTTTCATAAATAATTAATAGTATATAATTAGATACAAATAGTCCATTTTTGTTTTTTTTTTTATTCATGTTAAAAACTGCGCACATTAATTAAATGCTGCGGATAGTCTTACTATAGTTGTCATTATGTTAATTGTTATTCTTTGTAAATGTGAATATTGTACAGAATGTGCATTAATAGTATTTTCAAAATAACAGCCAGCTTTTTCCTTTTAAATTTCTCTAGACACCACTATCATTTTACACGACCCCGACAACATAATTATATATATGTATACATTAAATATCGAAGAAATAGAAAGATTTTTTTAAAAAATATTATGATAAATAACAAACATAAATTATAAAAATCCTATTTCAAACTTTTACATGTAGCATTTCTCTCAATTTGACAAAAAGAAATGCTTAAAAACAAAATTTGGTTTAAGAGGCAAAACTGGACAAGGCAGAAAAATACAATTGTCTTCTTAAAACTGGATGTCCGCACTATTTCGTACTACCTTTAAAAAGCGAATCTCAAATTTAATAAAACATGCAGGCTGAATTTTTAAGATTAATATTTTAGAGTTCCTTAGATAAACGATACGATCAACATTTTTAGACTAATATATATATTTCTTTTTGAACATCGGTGGGCTTACGTGGTATGCATCGTCTACTTATGCATGCCAAGTGTAACCCACTGACGGGCGATGAGGGGAAAACATAGCTTCCATGAGATATCTTATGGAAACTGTTTGGGTATGGGTTGAAAACACGTATGGGTTGAAAACACTGATAACTCCCATTCGACAGCCTGACTATCAATGGTGGGTGCTTTACACACATTACTACAATCTCCATTGTGATTACTCATTTTTTAAATATGCTTAAATGAAGCATATTTCATAACAAAAATTACGGCAAAAAATATATATTTGCTAATTTCTTTTATTTGTCACATTGCCAGTGAAAATATTACCCAGCATAGTTCCAGACCAGATCCAGAAGTTCATCAGCAACGGATTGAAGACTGCCTTCAATTCCAGCAAGCCGATGACCGTTCTTTTATTGAAGCGTGGCACGGAGAGTGAGTAATGGTCGCCTGGAACACCAGTTTGGTTTGACTTGTAGAAACTCGAGACGATGGTCGAGTTGCACTCCAGAAATCTTGAACTCGTTGTTTCGAACAAGAAGAATTGAGGATTGGATGGTATGTTTACGTTGCTTAAGGAATGGCTGTAGAACTTCAGTGACTCGTAAGCGAAACTTAAAAAGAAAAGAAAAACATTAATAAGAGTTTGATTCAAAGTTTCTGAAATAAGGAATTTTTATTTTTTAATAGAATTGTTAAAGTTAGATGGAAAAAAATATAAGTTGACAGCCATTGAAAAACTAATGAAAGTAATAAATTGATCTGTTCATATTCCATTTTGATCAAGAAATTTCAGAAAATTTGCTTCCATTATTCACCAGTGTCAAGCATTTTACTGATCCTGAGTAATTTTCTATTGACTAAATTATAATACTAAATTTATAACAGTTTACAAAAAAAAACAAAAAAACGTTTAATTAGGTTTAAAATGCAGTTTTAAATGAGTGTTTCAATAATAAAAAAATCTTTAATAAAATATGACAGTTGAGATTATTAATCATTAATTATATTTGTTAGCGAAACCTTTTGAGATCTAAGACTCGTGTTTTTTAATCAATTCTTTACCGGATTTAGAATAAAATTTTTTAAAAACATGTAAAGTCATTTAGTGATTTTAAAAAAAGTCTAAAACAATCTACATTGAACTTTAACTTTGCAAAAGAAAAAAAAAAAAACAATTTAAAATTTCATCAAAATAAGGAGTATAACTTTTTACACCTGGAGATGTTTTTTTAAATGCTAGCTCAAAAATAATAAAAATTGTCACAGCAAAAAAAAAAAAAAAAAAAAAAAAACATATGACTGATTTTTAAAACAGAAAATCATTTATGAAAAAATATAAAAAAAAAACAGATGTAAAAATTATAAAAACTATTTTCAATGAAAGTAATAAAAATTAACTATAAAATCATTTTACAAAACAACTGAATAATATTTCATTTGTAAGAAACTGAATAATTCATTATTACACACAGATTGCATTTAAAAGGGTCTCTTAATGTCTTAGACTAATACATTTAGTAAAAAAAAAATCACCGTGAATTGAGTCACAGAAAATATTTTTTTCCAAGAATTATTGATATTATTTCTAACTACATATTTTTATGGAAATGCCCGAATTTCAATACTTCTCATAAGCAGAAGCTGATTCAGTGAAATAAAGCTCTTTAAACGGGATTCTTTTATTGGATTTGGTTTCCAGAGCAGCATGCCACTGAAAGTTCCCTCTGTCGTAGAATGGCACCAGATGAATGATCCAATCTCTGTACTTGAAAAATGCATGACTAGTATACTGGTTGCTGCTGGAGGTAGTGTTTCCCGTTTTCATCCAGTACAAAAGAGGCTCGCTTACAAGTTCCATTTTGAAACCACGCGCTTTAATATTTGCATAAGCACCAGCCTGGAAAAAAAAAAAAGGAAAAACAAAACTTTTGCAAGGGTCAAAGTGTAATAAACAGATATCAAGAAAAAGTATAATTAAAAAGTTCTATTTATTTAATTTTTCCACCATCTCCTACCAACACCTTTAAGACAATTTTACTTCAAAAGAATTTGTTTTCAGTAAATCGGAACTCATTGTTAGAATTATGATCCATAATATTTATCCTATTTTATTCATTATTATAATTTAAATATCTATTTATTTTATTTTACAAATGACGAACATTGGGGCCTAAGCCATTACTACTACACTATATAACATCACATCACTGTGCCTAGAGCTGAGTTGTCCCTTTACAATTTGGGAATGATATAGGTGAGAAGAAGTCTGATTGGGCTCTACGATCATATGAGACCAGGATCTACGGTCTTAAGTGGATTCCGAATTACTACAAATATCCATGGCACGGCCGGGGACTCGAATCCGAAATTTGTGGTACCGAGTGCCAGAGCGCTAGTCACTTGGCCATCAGGCCCGAACGCCTAAGACCATTAGTTCAAGTGTTATCTAGTACTTTTTGACCATGTCCTCTTACTGAGAAAGTGCATTATAATTATTTAAATGTTCAAAAGGCATAGGTCGACTAGAGTCACACAAAACACAGTTTGGGGGAATTCACCAGCCCAATTCTATAGAGGTGGTCATGTAAAGAGTTATGGCCAGTCAAATGTTTACATAGAGTCACCGCTGTCTTTCTTAGAAAACAGGGAACAGTTCTCTCTTCCCCCAGAATTCTCCATGTCTTATCTATAGTGCATTGGATAATATCTTGCTTAAGAATTTTCTTAAGAATCAAGTTAACAAACAATTTAGTCGTATGAAATGAAAGCTGTATATTAATGCGTTACTCTAATAAAGTTTCTTTCTTAGCCAGTAAATCAGCTTTTTCGTTGCCCATAATTCCACAGTGGCCTGGAAATATAAATTTAATCATCCAAAATGTTCATTAGAGATTCAGAGCTACCAGAGCTAATGATATATACAATCTTCTGATTTATTTTCAGAGTTTTTCAAAATCATTAAAAAGTGTCTTTAATTTCGTAAGAAAAATATTTCTGACGATTTGTAGTTTTCGTATTAGCTGATGATTACATTTTTAATCAGCATTATCAATATGGCACTTTTTTAATTTTCAGCTGTAAAATCATTCAGGTCTTTTTTAATCTATCAGTACACATAGATGTAGGATGATTCGATGATGCAAGGCTCCCTTTCCATCGCTTACAACTGTTACGTTTTTTTATGTTCAGAAAAAGTTTTCTTTTCTTCTAAAATTATTTTGCAATCTGTTTCGGCAAAAAATATTTTTATGTGGCTATTTTATAGGTTTGAATTTTTTTATGAAATACCAGAAAAAAATGTCCACAGATTGAATTTAAAAATATCCAAAACTATTCAAAATCAATGGTCTGTAATCTACACCATGAAATTCTGAGTTTTTAATGCATAATTTGCATATTAAAGGTAGGAAATTACGGTAATTCAAAATCCTAAACAATGGAAGTAAATGTTTGGACTTAATGCACATTTATATATGCACTAACTTGAATAAAATATATCAATTACATAGAATGAAATATTATTAATTAAAAATTTACTATATGTATTGTATGCTTTCTACCTACATGCACACTAACATTGCTTTTCTAATATTGCAATGTTAGATTACATAACCCATTATCTTAAAAAATAAATTTTTTCCAAAATATGTAAAAAAATGTGGGATAAACACATTTTCTAAAAATTTGTAAAAAACCTATGTTCTGCACGTCCAAAATTCTTTCATTTGTAACTTGCCATAATTATTTTTATTTTTAATATTTTTAAATATAACTTTTTGTATAGATTTGTTTTTCACGCATTGAACTGTGTTGATATAATATGATTAAAATATGTTGTTGTTATTATTATTATTATTATTAATCCCTGGTGCAGGAAAGCCTACACCAGGGCCAGAAGATCCCGTCGCGGGCAACTGGTCCATGGATAAGGGAAATATGCAGCTTCACTTAAACGAGGACTGAAGACTGACTAAACCTCAAGACAGCTCTCTACGATCATATTAGACTGGGACCTACGGTTTAAAGTGGATTCCTAATGCCCCATAAACATTCATGTTTTGAAGCCTGGTGGTACCGAGCGCCAGACTGCTAGCCACTCGTCTGTTAGGTCTTATTTTGTTTTAATAACAAAATTCTTTTTTTCACTTCGGTTTTTAAAATTCACCCTCAAAAAGGACATGCAATTAGTAGTTAAAATTTAAGGGAAAAATTGTCAGTGCTTTCGTTTTTAACAAAGCTATACTCAGTTATTTTAGCCTTTCATAAATTTTTAAGAACATAAAAAAAAATAAATATTAAAATCAAAATGAATTTTTTACCTTTTGTAATTTTATAGTATCCTTTCCCCGGATACCGAACGTCACTATATGTTTCGAATTAAAGAAATTTTTAAAGTGGAATTTTCTTTTGATTAATAAATCCTTGTGCTGCGATGCCAGCATGCAGAAAAGAATGGTTGGTTCTATCAAGACAGTTTCCATCATAAAATAGGACGCCATAAGATCGGTGAATGCTTTAAGGACTTCAAAGATGGCATATTTCTTAACTTTTAATTGCTTGTCGGTTAAGAAACTAATGGAGCTCGGAATTTCGGGAAACAGAGTTTGCATTGTCGCATTGGTTCCGCCGAGATCCGAGTAAATGGTGCTGAATATGCATTTGTCGAAATTTTCATCCAGTATCTCCGGGGTAAAAGGCACAACTGGTTGTGGCGAGTAATACAAATCGTCTTCATAGTTCAAATCCTGAGACACCGTTTCTTCCGTGAAATAGAAAAACGAAAGAAAAATACTTCCACACGCTATCAACAGTATCAGAAATCCACACTTAGCGGTGCCGGGAATCCTTAGTTTGTGCACCATATTAACACATTCACTTTCCTAAACACACTCACTTAAAATCAAGATTGCATCTCGGCCTTCTCTCAATAAACAAAACCCAATCAATCCTTCCACTTCACAACAACAACAACAAAGCACTTAAAAAATAAATAAATAAATAATCGCATCAATTTCTTGCCCCAATAGGCGAGATATCACATGTTTTTTTAAGCCTGGACGATCGTAAAAACGCAGCCACACAAACTTTCTCCCTTCTCACTTATGTCAGAATCCACTGTAGTATGCAGTAAGTTGACTTCGGTTCCAGAAAGAAGAAGCCACGGAGGAAAAAAAGTAGGTGTTAAGTAAGTATTCGTGTGCCGACGTCATATGCGAAAGCATTTGATTGCTCTTTGCCGGACACGCTGTTTACGCAGACTTCTGGTATTTGAAAAACTGAGATAAAAGATGCCCCGGACAAAACTATGTGGAAACCAAGTCACAAGATTATTATGAGTGCTCTTTTAGGTATTTTATCGGCCATATATTATCGCAAGTATGCGGGTATCTTCCATTAAGGAGATTGGTACTGGACTCAGAGGGTCACTTAACCACGCCCCTTCGATTTTGAATTTAGGTTCATCTCTCGCTGTACTAGTCCGGTGCCATTAATAATTTTTTATTCGTGACAGTTGTCGTTGAAGAGCTGTGAAAATAGGCGCCCGCATACTCATCCCATGAGAGTAGTTGGTAATTTTATGGTTTGTTTTGAAAAAATTAGACATAGATAGATGACTCAAATGTTTTTTTTGAAAGTGACCATTGTAATATGGTTTAAATAGTCCAGTTTTAAACTACTGTTGACCTTTTACGGGATTGTGAGTTTTAATGAGTTAATAAAAAACGATATATAAATACTTTGTAGATAATGTGTTTTATTTCGATTTGCGATATTTGCAATGAGAACGAGCGATATATATCGATATAATATATTTAGTTTGGGCCTGAATGGCCGAGTGGCTTCGGCGCTCGGTACCACAGGTTTCGTGTTCGAGTCCCGGCGGTGCCATGGATGTTTGTAGTGCTTCGGAATCCCTTTAAACCGGGTCCCGGTCTAATAGGATCGTAGAGCATTGACTGGGGCATTGTTACTCCGCGTACGTGGCTTATCTTCCAAGTTACACGCCCCCCTGGGTTAATGCAAAGTGAATAACGTCTACGCAGCGCTTGCCTTAAGGCATACAAGACCAAACTGTCTATGTGTTTGCCAGTTGCATTAGAAAAAAAATATTTAGTTTTTGTAAGTATCATTGATTTGGTTTGCCTCTCTGCGTTCATCTTGTGCACACTTTGGGCTAAACAGACCGCGACCTACAGTTTAAAGTGAATTCCGAACCACTACAAACATCCATGGCACCGTCGGGACTCGAACCCGAAACTTGTGGTACCAAGAGCTAACCACTCAATCACCAGGCCCCGTAAGTATCATTGAATCTTTATTGTTGTAAAATAGTAATAAATTTTAAACCATTGTTTACTGATTAACAGAATTTGAGTTTTAAAGCGAGTAATAAAAGCATATATAAATACGTTTTACTTCGATTTGCGAATGAGAATATATAAAGGACATATATATATATATTTTTTTGGGAGCGTGATTTTATATTTTTTTGTGGGAGCCTGATGGCTGGTGGCTACACTCTGGCACTCGGTACCACAGGTTTCGGGTTCGAGTCTCGGCGGTGCCATGGATGTTTGTAGTGGTTCGAAATCCATTTTAAACCGTAGGTCCCGGTCAAATATGGTCGTAGAACGTTGTGGGGAGTAGTGTTACTTGCGTCCGTAGCATACCTTCAAGCTACACGTTCTCCCTGGGTAGTGCTAAATGAATAACAGAGGTGCAGACCTTGCTGATGGCATAAAGATTAACTGTCTCTGTATTAGCAGCTGCATTTTAACAATTTTAAACCAATGTTGACCGATTCCGAGAATTTGAGTTTTAATACGAGTAATAAAAGTGATATATACAATTTTTGGTGCTAATGTGTTTTATTTCGATTTCCGAATGACATAGGAATGATATATATACCTTTATATATATATATATATATATTAATTTTGTAAGAATTAGGAATCTTTGTTATAAAATACACAGTCCAGTCACATTAATGTGAATTTGACTTTCGATGTCAACGTGAAATAACCAATCACAAAAGACAGTTGGCAGCACATTGCAGTGGATAGTATATAAAGGATGTCCTAGGGCATGGAAAGCATTTCAATCGTTGGCTTAATGTAGAAACGTAGCGATTTATCCAACGTCCAAAGGGCATGATTATTGGCTTTTCGGGCCAAGGGTGGAAGCATTTCGAAAACGACTAATTTTTTGAACTGGTTCGCGTGCCGCCATGGTAAAAGTATACCGTGCATGGCAAAATGGCACTATCCAAAATCAGCGGCGTGGCACATGTGGTGAACCACGGGATATAGATGATGGAATACGAACCAGGATGAGTTTACCGTACTTCCCTGGCCAGCAAACTCACCGGATTTAATCCCAATCGAGAATCTGTGGGACCACCTCGATCGGGTTGTTCCCGCCATGGATCCTCAACCGCGTAATCTAGCGCAGCAGCACTGGAGTCGGCATGGCTCAACATCCACACCTTCAGAAACCTAATTGGCTCTCTTCCTGCACGTCTCGCAGCGGTCAACTCTACCGAAGGTGGTTATTCTGGCTTTTTCAGGTGGTCACATTAATGCGACTGGACTGTGTAGTTCAGTTTTAAACCATTGTTGACCGATTACGAGAATTCTTGTTTTAATGCGAGTAATAAAAGCAATATACTACTGTGTTAAAAAGGTAAGACCAATTTTCAATTTAAAATTCCAGGGGGCTTATAGAATTCCAATTCTTTTTTCTTTTTTAGGTTGCTGGTACGCTTGGCTTTGTGAGACACTAAAACTGATTCCGGCGATTTTTGAAGTGTCTGAATTAATTGAGCAAAGAACTTGCATTTAATTTCGCTTGCGGAAATGTATAGAAAGTTACAGAAGGCATTTGGTGAGCATTCCTATATCGGAAAGATATGTTTAGAAGTGATATAAACAATTCAAAGAAGGCAGAGACGAAGACGAAGAGCCCCATGATCGACCATCAACCTCAACAGACGAAGCTCACTTCCAGAAAATTAAAGATTTGGCGCTTGCAAAACCGTCGATTTACACTTAGAGACCTTGCTGATGATGTTGGAATTTCAAAAGGATAGGTCAATTCCATTTTGGGCCTCAAACGCGTCAAATCTGAATTGGTACCGAAAAACACTGATTGTGCCATCTCGCATTGCAGTCATTCTTCGTGACTTTTTCGCTAAAAATGAAACCCATATCGTTTCACAACCACCGTAATCACACCGTGCGACTTCTGGCTGTTCCCTAAACTCCAAACTCCCGTTTTTAGTCGATTGAAGAGATTCAACTTGAATCGCCGCGTGCTTTGAAGGCCATCCCTGTCTATGACTTTTTAGCATGCATTGAGGATTGGGAAAAAAAAAGTTGGCATATGTGCATTGTGTCCGGAGGGGATCACTTTGAAGGCGATGAAATACATTTGGAAGATTAAATAAAGAGTTTTTGAAAACAAAAAAATAGTTGATCTTACTTTTTAGGCACAGTAGTATAATTACTTCTGCTAACAATGTGTTTTGTTTCGATTTGCAAATAAGAAAGGAATGGCAATATTTTATAAACATTGGATCTTTGTTGTTGTGAACGTAATGAATTAATAGTGGAAGGTGTAAATCCTTTTAAGATATGCATATTTAGAAACAAACAGTTTTATAGAAGAAAAAATAAATACTTTTAATTATAAATTTTGTAAAAGAAAATATATAGAAACAATTTAACATATAACGTTTTTTAATATACGGTTTCATTAATTGTATATATTAAAAACAATTTAACATACCACACATTTTTAATATACAGTTCCATTATTTATACACATATTAGTTTATTGTTTACCATACATTTTTAATATACGGTTTCATTATTTATGAATATTAAAAAGACGCATATTCTTTATCGAATTTTCTAAAATTATTTGTTTAGTATTTGAAGTTTATATTTATTCAGAAATCTCTTTAAGAGTTCTTGACAGAGAAGTTGCTATCGGCCCATCAATCGCCAGTTATTTCAAGGATTGCTAAAAAATAGTTATATAGGAATAATTTTCCTTTATCTATTCATATGAGAAAAACATGAAACTTGATAGCAGAACTTGCAGAAATATTGATAAGAGTTGTTCATAAGTGAGTAACTATTGAAACATTTCCTTGTTGAAGTGAGTGATTGTAGATATAAGACATTTATTTGTTGGTATCAGATGTTTTAATGTTATGAATAGACTTTTAATATAATAGTTATGGAATATTTTTAATAATAGAGCATTGTTTAATTGTATAATTATCGTATTTAATAATCTCATATTCCATAATTGTGAAATCACTGTATTTTTCAATAATAGTAATATTGAAGAACTATCTACGTGTATGAATTAGATATGTGTATTATCTTATTGTGTGTTGAAGAATTATCTATGTGTATTTTCTTATTGTGTATTGAAGAATTATCTATGTGTTATTACAGATAGGTAAACCACTGATAAGTTCATAACGTGAGAAGTTGCTATTGGTAAATGAGTCACCAGT
Organism: Caerostris extrusa; assembly: GCA_021605095.1. NCBI lineage: Eukaryota > Metazoa > Arthropoda > Arachnida > Araneae > Araneidae > Caerostris > Caerostris extrusa. Next base: position 28,634 of record BPLR01000025.1, on the reverse strand, counting down.
TATTTACGGATTGCTAAAAATAGTTATTTTCTTTGACGGTTTCTAGAATAATTTTCTTTTAATTGTGTACATGAGAACAAGAGAAGAGCTCTTACAGAAATCTTGATAGGAGTTTTTCGCAAGTGAGTTACAATTGAAACGTTTCTTTGTTTATGTAAGAGCATGATTGTAGATATAGACATTTATTTGTTTCTATGAGTTGTTTTCATGTATTAATATAATAAATTATGGAATTCTTCAATAACAGAATATTGTTAAATTGTATAATTATAAATATTAGATTAATAAATAATTGTATAATCATTGTATACTTAAATAATAGTGATATATTGTTAATAGGGGATAATAACTTAATGCATCAATTATTGTATTAAAATCGACTGAAGGTAATTTGAGGTTACTCTATTCTTTTCAAAAATAGACATTTTCAATACAATGAATGATAAATTATATTTCACATAGATTCTTTTCCATTTTGAAAGTAATGATTAAAATACAAATTTTTAGCAGGAATTGAATTATCCTCACACTTTTTTTTTGTGTGTAATATTGTATTTGTCCAAAAGTGTATTGTATTTGTCTAAAGCTTATAGTTTAACAATTAGCTTTAGATATTTATTATATAATAGCGATTTTAGATTAAAAAAATCAATGTCAAAAAGCATATCGTGTGATGACTTCATCACGGGTACAGGTTTTTTGATTTCAATCTAGCAATCCGGAATGATTTGCCCATTTCTTTAGAGTTATAGTGGTTTAATTAGAAGATTTCGTTATTATATCATTTGAAAAAAAGAAGAAATGACTGTTTTAATGTTACTTTCACTGTTATTTGCAGAATTTTTCATAGTAAATAGGAATAGAAATATATCCTTTTTTTTAAAAATGATTATTCCGAGAATATTCTTAGAACAGTACATCTGCCTTTGATACAGATTATAAAAAATTATATTATATATATTGCACTTCATTTCGCTTACAATTGCAAACCTTTTTTTTTGAGCACTTTGGCGATAACAATTTATTAGCTCCAAATCCCAACTGCCCCGATTTTGCTATTTTGCCTTTTGGAATAAATGTTTTCAATGAATAAATGGCCCCTATTTGGTCACGTGTTCATATTTAAATGATTTACGCATTAAAATTATACTTCTCCTTTAAATTAATCCAAAAAAATATTGAGGGATTTTTAAGAAGATGGTAATCATTCATTTAAGACTAGGTATTAATATTCGATCAGATTAAAATAAAACATTTTCCCTTTTTAAAACTATAATAGTGAATTAGAACAGACAATGAAAATTTAGCATTTCGTGTTTATTGGAGAAAATAGGTTCACAAATCAATAACTACTTTAATAAGTGTTTTCGTGATTATTCGGTTTTCGTTTCAAAAATTGCAGACATTTTCAATACATTTAATATTAATAAGCAAAATTCAATTTTACACATCATATTTGTACCAAACAGTCAGTTGAAAAGAAAAATATTGTATTCAGAAACAAATTATTGGCAAAATAGGTTATGACAACCTTACAATGACAAAAAAGTAATCAATAGACAAAATATAATTCTTATGATCTTAATTATAAGGACATGTGTCTAAATTATGTGGTATATTAATTGTAAGAGACATTACATTCCAGTTAATATCTCACTGTAAAGTTATAGAAATGGAAAAAATAGTGTAATTTTTAGAAACTGCTGAAAATTGTAAATGATCTTTATGGGTGACGTTGAAATTAGAGTGTAATAATCGTCTGGGAATTGTTTTGAAACATTTAATATGACAAAAAATCAGAATTGGCGACAATGACCTTGAGGACTTTTCACGAATGAACATATCAATAATGAAATATAAAAAAAATTAAATATTTTTTTGAACTGATATTAAATCGGTAGAAGTGAGAAAACTTAATCCATTTTTAAACTGAAATATTGATTATAATATTAGTCTGTACTTAAACAATTAAAAAAAAAGCTTCTGATAATTGCATAACATAACTATTTAAAAAGTTAATTTGCGATGAAGGTATAATTTATAATGAAAAGTTAACGTTATTTTTTATTTAATTAAAAGTTTCTCAACTTTTAATGAGAACTTTTATAACTTTAGATAAACTAATTAAACTTAAGCTAAAAAATAAAATTTTAATTAAGTTTTTAGTACCTTCGTCTTTTGGACATCATTAATTTCTTACGCATAAGTTAAGAAAAGTTTTATTTTTTATTAACCTAAAGTGATACTGATACTGAGAGCGAGAGTTAATGATTACGGGAGATTTCAGATTCGAATCCATTTGTAACATATGTTACAGAAATGAGAAGACTGGATGCCAATTATGCAAAGCGTCTTGTATTAGAAGGCAGGCTGTCTGGTGGGAGTTTTCAGGTTTTCGCATAAGATGTGCAAATATGGAGCAGTTACCCCTAAAATTCCTTTCGGTAGACAATGTACCCCCGTCTTCATCTAGAGGTGCTTCCTATGTTTAATTCCCACTCATTCAGCGGAGTTTTAGTATTGTCATCACTTATTAAATTCCTTGATTAAAACCAAAAGCCCTTAATCGGCCTGGTGTTACTGTTCTGGTGTTAAAATTAAGTTATCTGTTCTGTTGTGATGGAGCACACGCAGGTAGAAGTCTGACATGGTTCCGTGTTTCTGTTGAAAAAGGACAGTGCCATCCTGGAGAACTTTTGGAGAAAACTACTCCATATTTGCGTATCGTGTGAAAGAAAACACGGAACACACTCCCACCAGATAGTATTATTAACGCAAGATGTTGTACATAACAAACGTCATCGAGTCTCCTCGTTTTTGAAACAGTGTCTACAACAATGTCGCAAACGGATTGAATTGCGGTCCAAATGCTCACCAGTGGTGCACTTTACCACTGCGCTGACGTAAGAAGGCTTAGCGGAATTTTGTGAAAGAAAATAGCAATTGCTGAATGTAAATTGTTTCAATAGTCACAGTAATTCATTGAAAACAATATAATTTTAAAATTTTTGATAGTTATTTTAATCAATTTATCTAACGTATGGCAATTCAAAGTAGTTAACATTTTTTTTATAGGATTATAGTGATAAAGTGGATAGGTTGCGGTCGTAGAGATTTTTTGAATTATGTAAACTGAATTCGATACCTGATAAGTAAAAACGAAAATTTCCAAGTCTACAAAAGGAATGGACAATCAGTTCGTAGTTCTTATGTTTTGCTTGTAGATTTTATTTGGTTTTGTTTGTCGCTCTACGGTCATTTTGTGCACACTTTAGGCTAATTAGACCTGGACCTACAGTTTAACGTTGATTTTGAACCACCAACAAGTATCCATGACACGGCCAAGATTCGACATAAAGGTAGAGCGGTAGCAGATTGGCCAATAGGCCGATGGACTTGTAGAGGTAGGGAGATTCCAGAAGCTATCTCTGGTTACATTCGCTCGAAAATGTGGTCGTGAAATCTGGGTTGTGTTATTGGAGACCCTTGTGGTGAATGCTGGGTAATATTCATTCTGCTACTTATTTATCATTTTAATAGATAATGATCTCCAGTAAATGACATTCGAAAACAATAGACAACTTTTCATGAAAATAAATAAATAAATAAAACAACAAAAGATGAATAGTAGTTTGATTAAAAAATTTTTTTTAATGTTGATAGTACCAAAAAATGGTAAAATGATACAACAAAATATTTTCAGATACAATGAATCCCAAAATTCAAAATTTCTATAACTGTACATTTATTTATTTCTGATTCTATTCTTGATGCGGAATGTTTGGAAAAGAATTTTCTACCGACAAAATAATCTTTCACGGGCTACTGAGTTTGCTTCTGTCGTGTTTAGGCATCCGTTAATAAATCACAATTTGTTTGTAATTTATTTGCTGCCTCAAATATACTGAAATTGTAGCATTGGTTGCATTTGGATTTTTAGACATTAATTCTGGTTTCAGAGAAAAAGGGATCTTGAATTTTTTAGGCCATCTTTCTGAGAATTATCCTGATTAATAGTTTGGCCATGCTTTGTATACTACTGTGGCCAAAAACCTTTCAAAAGCTTTTTATTTATTCTTTCAAATTTATTTCATCGCCTTTAAAGTAATCACTTCCGGACACAATGCACTTATGCCAACGTTTTTTCCAATCTCAATGCATGCTAAAAAGTCATCGGCAGGGACGGTCTTCAAAGCACGCGGCGATTCGCATTGAATCTCTTCAATCGACTCAAAACGGTGTCCTCGGAGTGGTCCTTTCAGTTTAGGGAATAACCAGAAGTCACATAGTGTGAATACGGTGGTAGTAGAATTATGCGGGTTTTATTTTTGGCGAAAAAGTCACGAAGAATCAATGCAATGTGAGCTGGTTCATTCAGTGTTTTCGGTACCAATCGAGATTTGACGCGTTTGAGGCCCAAAATGGAATTGACCGATCCTTTTTAAATTCCAACATCAGCAGCAAGGTCTCTAATTGTAAATAGACGGTTTGAAAGCACGAAATCTTTATTTTTTTGGTCTTGAGCTTCGTCGGTTGAAGTGGATGGCCGATCAGAGAGCTCTTCGTCTTCAATGCGTTCTCTGCCTTCTTTGAACTGTTTATACCATTTCTAAACATTTCTTTCCGATATAGGAATGCTCAGAATGCCTTATGCAACATTCTATATGCTTCCGTAAACAAAATTTAATGAAAGTTCTTTGATCAATTAATTCAAATATTTCAAAAATCGGCGGAATCAGTTTTAGCGTCTCAGAAAGCCAAGCGTAACTCAAACACTAATGAATATTTGGCCGTCAAATTTCACACAGATGTCAAGGACAGTGCCAACAACCGAAAAAAGAAAAAAAAAAATTGAAATTCCACAAGCCCCGTGTATTTTAAATTGAAAATTGGTCTTACCTTTTGGACACAGTAGTAATCGCCCCCTATTAAAATGGTTAGTAGTGTTATGTATAAGTAAAGTAATTAATTTAAAAGGGGCTGTCAGAAATTATGCCAAGTACGAGATAATTGACTGTGGCCGTAATCCAACAGCCTTTTCTACACCACCGAACCAAAAATGTTAGAAGGAAAGCAAATATTTGCGTCCATTAACAATCCTACCTTTAACAGTCTGTGCTCATTGCATTCATTGGTCACACATTCATCTGCTCATATTCTCTACTTTCTGGATAGACTTCATCTGGAAACAACGAAAACTTTTATTTCAGAACAGTTTTTTTTACTGTTATTTTTCTCTCAAGAGTGATGATCCGCATTCCGAGAATCACTCCACAATGTTTTTCTTGAAAACGGTTCTTGGTTCGGTGCCAGAAGGGGAAAAAAAGATTGAATGAGATTGAGAAGCAATTACAAGTCACTAGCGTTCGTAGATTTATTTTAAGACACACAGGAGCCTTGAAGAAAACTAATTATTAGAGATGTTTTGCTGAAAAATATGTGATTAAATTTACTAAAATAAGTATATAGAATAAAAATGGATTACTGGAGGGGAGGGGAGTTTATAAATAAAGTGTGAATGTTTAGAACTCGGTTATAAAGAACGTACGATGGAAAATGCAACATCATTTCGTATATCTATATTATTTAAACCATGAAGAATTGATTTATACAGAAAAATAGTTTACATTTCGGACACCAAGAGAAAAAATGTCTCTGTAGTAAAATATAAAAAAAAGAAACTAACTTTAAGAACATTTTAACCCACTAAAGGGGCCTGATGGCCGAGTGGCTAGCGCTCTGCGCTCGGTAACATGAATTTCGGGTTCTAGTCCCGACAATGCAATGGATGTTTGTAGTGGTTTGAAATCCACTTTAAGTTCCTGTCTAATATGACTGCAGAGTATTGAGCGTAGGGCCGACATCCCTACCCCGTAAAAAAACAACAACAAAATATCTGTCTCGAAATCAGCCTGTAGGCAGACTGCTTGGCCCACCATGGGGTTGCCGCGCCAATGAAGACTGGTTTGGTTTGTCGCTCTACGGTCATTTTGTGCACACTTTAGGCAAAATAGACCTACAATTTAACGTGGATTCCAAACCACTAATAAACATTGATGTCACTGACAATATTCGAACCTGAAGCCTGTGGTACCAGAGGCAGTCGCGCCAAGGAAGGAGTAGTCTTCTTCAGTGCTTATCGTTTTAGATCATCATCTGATATGATCGTAGAGCTTGTGGAGGTAGTGTTACTCGCGCCCGTAGCATATCTCCAAGCTACAATTGCCCCCTGGGTACTAAATGAGTAACAGCGGTGCAGCCCTTGCTTATGGCATAAAGATTAACTGTCTCTATATTTCCAGCTGCATTAGAACAACAACATATTTCCGGTCATGAAGAAGAACTTACCGTCATCATCACTGGCGAAACAGCCCCCATAGTGGGACAACTGGCAGATTTCAAGACAGGAGATGGTTTCTTTTTACAGGGTAAGGTTGTGAGCTGTACACCCATCAGTCATATTATAACGGATCTACGGTTTAAAGAGGATTCCGAATCACTACAAACATCCCGAATCGAATCCGAATCGTGGCACTAATGGTTAGAGCACTGGTTATTCGGACGTACATACATACACGCATGACATACATACATATATAACATACCATTCCATAACATACATATATGCATGACATACATACATATATAACATACCATACCATAACACACATACATAACATACCATAATACATACAAACATACATACATACATACATACAAACATACATACATAGTGCATAACATAACATAACGTAGCATAACATAACGTACCACAACATACATACATACACAACGTACCACACCATACATACATACACAACATACCACAACATACATACAAAACATAATATACCATAACATACATACACAACATGCCACAACATACATGCAAAACGTAATATACATACACATACATACCATAACAAACATACACAACATACCACAACATACCATAACATACATACATATAACTAACAGCTGTTTTAAAACTATTTACAAAATCGTGCATAACAGTGTTTAAAAATTAACTTGTGACTCAGATCGACGAATGATAGCAATACAAATACTTCTATGCTTACGCTCTCCGCTCTCATTTGAATATTTAAAAAGCTTCCAAGTGTTTCCATAATCAGTTTTGCCTTGACAGCCAGCTGCACTCATAGACGGCTGCCCTTCGTGCAAGGTCTAACAACGAGTGCACCTGTGCAACATAAAAAGTCTGCCTTATTGAATTAGATTCGTAAGAAGTATGCGAGAGCAAGTTAAAAGTACATTTACGCTGTCAACTCTGGTGTGACGGAAATTGAATGCTGCAGTTCTTTTGCGTGGAAAAATTGAACCAAGATTTTCATACGAGAGGAAAGATAAATTTCGAGCAAAGATTCATTAATTTGCTGTATTGAAAGGAAAAAAAAAAAGCATTTTCCAATTCCTTCTATTAGCTCACACTCTCCCTATATATATCTTGTTCAAATTTTCAATCGTTCATAAAATACTTTTTATTCATCTACTCAAGTTCAAATACATTTTTTTTTGAACTTGTAGTGGATGACACTGGATGTTAGTACAATTTTTTAAATATTAATTCATCTATTAAATTTAATTAATTAATTTTAGTTTTTTTAGACTTAAATTGCATATATCTACCAATAGATGGATCCAGATAAACTTAAAAAAATGAATGAAAATTATTCAAAAGGACTTTCTGCAATATAGGTAACAAGTAATATAAAAAAAAAAAATTTAAGGTCAATTTCTACTTTTTTTTTCACTATAATTCAGAAAGTCCTTTATAAATAATAATAACTCAAACCTAAAAAAAAACTAAAATTAATTAATTAAATTAAGTTACTAATTAATATTCGAAAAAAAACTGTATTAATATCCAGTGTCATCCACTATAAGTTCAAAAAATGCATTTGAATTTGAGTGGATGATTAAAAGTATTTTATGAACGATTGACAATTTGAACAAGATATATATATAGGAAGAGTGTGAGCTAATAGCAGGAATTGAAAAAAAGTATAAGATCAAATTGACTTTATTTAACGTGTAAAATGTACAAATATGTTATAATATTTAAAAAAGATATCAGTATTGCATTATTATTCCCTTTTATTGCTAATTATTTTCGATATTTTTCATAATGTTATCATTAAAGGAATGTAAGCTGAAATGAACTCTATTTAAAGTATAAAATGTACAAAGATGTTATAATACGAGTGTAAATTGCTTTTTACTTTAGTCTTTTTTTATTGATTATATTTGAAATTTAAATCAAATATGTGCAGTACTAGTTGAATTTTATAAGATTATCTCATTAATATAAATTTTAAAAATTTTTAATTTTGTATTTTACTGTGAAAATGATGACTTGTTCATTTAATCCATTAAAGTGAAGAAATGATAAAAACAAATTGCTCAATTTAGTTCAGATATTTGTTTGCATGACAAATTTATATTGAAGAAAATGAACAAATTTTGCAACGACATGATAGTTGAATATTAAATATGTTTTTCTCTGGAAAACAAATGGAACTTCTTCTAATCTTGTTCTATAATAGTATGTAGTAGTAGTTCTGTATGTATGTAGTAGTTCTTCTATAATAGTATAAATAAATTACTAAACTAAACTATTTAAAGACTACATTATATCTTATTCATGTTTCATGTACTCACCCTCTATTGACATAGCCTGTGTCGAAAAACATTTGATTTCAGCGCTGTGTTATCTTGTCTCGTTGTAATGCTGTTATAGACAGTGATTACTCCGAATTAACTTCGCATCATTTATAAGAAAGAGAGAGAGATCATAGAAGTTCTTCAAGATGAAAGTTCTTTTCTTTTATTGCCGTCTGACACTCATCATGTCTGCGCCGCTGCGAGAAGACCTCTTGAAGAGCCTCCTCAGAGAAACACGGGCATAAATGAAGCGCATCGTCATGATTACGTTTTCAGGAAGAAAGAGACTCCAAGTTGCTTTCTCTGTGTTTGTTCTCCAAGAAGCACTTCTAATGGAGAGAAGTTTCGTTTTCCTGTATTTGTGCTATAGGCAACTGGAGTTAGTAATAAAAGTATGAAATCTAAGTTGATTAAAAATTTACGTGAATTAATTTTTTTACAAGTTTCATTTCCAGATAGTTCGATTTTTAATGTGATCGTTTTTCGATAGCCTGGTAGGTTTGCAGGGTTTTCCAATATGACACGCAAGTTTGGAATAAAGTATACCGAACAGTAATCTTCCGGAAGGCAATGTCCTGCTTTTATCATTGGTCGGTTCGTGGCATACAGCAGTGGAACAAGAGGCCCACCGATGATAAAAAGTGATAATTTACATAAGTAGTGATTTATTACTGGGGGCCTGATGGTTGCGTGACTAACGCTCTGGAGCTCGGGGACAAGGTTTCGTGTTCGAGTCCCGGCGGTGCCATGGATGTTTGTAGTGGTTCGAAATCCCTTTTAAATCGTAGGTCCAAGCCTCATATGATCGTAGAGAGACCGTAGGATCCCAATACGACTTCTAACCCACATCATTCCCAAACTGAATAGGGGCAACTCAACTCTAGGAACAGTGATGTGGTGTGGTGTAGAAGTAGTAGCCCTAATGCTTACCAGCGACGCCCGTTGCCACTGAACCAATGGTCGGGCGAAAGTATCGTAAAGTTGTTAATGCATTAAAAAATTAAAAAAAAAAATGTTTGATATTTTGCGAATAAAAGGTTTACCTTTTTAGTCTGTTTTTTATTGTTTATATTCGAAATATAAATCAAATATAGGCAGTGCTAGTTGTATTTTGTTCTTGTTTTTCATTTCATTAATATAATTTTTTTAAAATTTATCATTTTACTGTTGTAACGATGACTTGTTTATTTAATCCATTAAAGTGAAGAAATGATAAAAAAGAAATCGCTTAATTTAGTTGAAATATTTGTTTGCATGATAAATTTTATTAAAGAGAAGGAAAATAATTTTGCACTGACATGATATTAAATTTGTTTTTGTCTAGAAAACAAATGGATCTTGTTCTAATCTTTTAATATAATAATATAAATAAATTACTAAACTAAATTATTCAAAGACTACATGATATCTTATTCAAGCTTCAAGTACTCCCCCTCTGTTGTCATACCTTATGTTGAAATACATTTGATTTCAGTGCCATGCTATCTTGTCTCGTTGGAATGCTGTTACAGACAGTGATGACTCCGATTTAACTTCGCGTCATTTATGAGAGAGAGAGAGAAAAGTACTCTTCTTTTGTTGCTGTCTTACATTCATCATGTCTACGCTGCTGTGAGAAGACCTCTTGAGAGACCTCGTAGAGAAAACGCGGGGATAAATGAAGCTCATCACCATGATTACGTTTCTAGGAAGAAAGAGACTCCCAAGTTTCTTTTTCTGTGTGTGTTCTCCAAGAAGCACCTCTAATGTGAGAGAAGTCTCGTTTTCCAATCTTCGTGATATAGTCAATTTGAGACAACAACAAAAATATGAAATCTAAGTTAAGTTAATTCTTTTTTTAACATGTTTCACTTCCAGATATTTCTATTTTTAATGTGATAATTTTTCAATAGTCCGATAGTCTGGTAGGAATTTACGCGGTTTCTTCCTATATGACACGCAAATTCGAAAAGAATTACACTGAAAAGTCTTCTCGAAGACAATGTCCTACTGTCATTATCTATCAATTTGTGGCATTCATCAGTGGCGCAAGAGGGCCACCGATGCACAACAAAAAAAATGATAATTTATAAAGGTAGTGATTTATTGAGGGCCTGGGGGTCGAGTGACTGGCGCCCTGGGGTTCAGTGCCACAGATTTTGGGTTCGATTCAGGAGATGCCATGAATGTTTGTAGCGGTTCGGAATCCTTTTAAAACAGTAGGTCCCGGTCTCATATGATCGTAGAGAGACTGTAGGAGCCCAATCAGACTTCTCACCCACATCATTCCCAAACTGAATAGGGGCAACTCAACTCTCGGCACAATGATGTGGTGTGTTGTATTAGTAGTAGTCCTAATGCTCACCAGTGGCGCTCGTTGTTACTGAACCAATGGTCGGGGAAAAGTATCGCACAGCTGTTAATGAATTAGAATTATTTTTAAAAAATTGTTTGATATTTTGTGAGTAAAATTTTTGTCATTTAGTTAGTATTTTTTATATTGATTATATTTGAAATATAAATCAAATAAATGCAGTACTAGCTCAATTTTATAAAATTTTGTTCTTGGTTTTTCATTTCATTAACACAAATTTTTTAATTTTTAATTTCGCATTTTACTGTGAAAAAGATAACTTGTTAATTTAATCCATTAAAATGAAGAAATGATAAAAATAAATCGCAGAATTTAGTAAATAATATATATGAATTATTATGTAATATATATTATATATTAATACGAATATTACGCAATAATACATATTTGAGATATTTGCTTGTAAGATAAATTTCTATTAAAGAAATTGAAAATATTTTTCCATCGACAAGATAACTAAATATTAAATTTGTTTTTGTCTGGAAAACAAATGGATCTTCTTCTAATCTTTTAATATAATCCTGTAAATAAATTACTAAACTAAACTATTCCAAAGCTACATAATATCTTATTCATGTTTCAAGTACTCCCCCTGCTGACATACCCTGTGAAGAAAAACATTTGATTTCAGCGCTATGCTATCTCGTCTCGTTGTTACAGACAGTGATTACTCCGACTTAACTTCGTATCATTTGTGAGAGAGAGAGAGAGTGAGATGAGTTCTTTTCTTTTATTGCTGTCTAACACTCCTCATGTCTGCGCTGTTGCAAGAAGACCTCTTGAAGAGCCTCCTCAGAGAAACACGGGGATAAATGAAGCGCATCGTCATGATGACGCTTTTAGGAAGAGAGAACTCAACTTCCTTTCTCTGTGTGTGTTCTCCAAGAAGCACTTCTAATGGAGAGAAGTCCCGTTTTACTGTCTTCGTGCTGTAGTCAATTGGGTTAGCAACAAAAGTATGAAATCTAAGTTGATTAAAAATTTAAGTGAACTCCTTTTTCTAACAAGTTTCACTTCCAGATATTTCGTTTTTAATGTGATCATTTTTAGATAGTCTGGTTGGAATTTTCAGGGTTTTTTTCCAATATGACACGTAAAGGAGGGTTGGTTTGGTTTGTCGCTCTACGGTCATTTATTGCACACTTTAGGCTAATTTTATCGGGACCTACATTTTAACTTGGATTCGAACCACAAACAAACATCCATGCCACTGCCAGGATTCGGACCTGAAGCCTGTGGTACCGAGTGCCAGAGCGCTAGCCACACGGCCATTAGGCCTCCTTCTATTTCATTATTGTTATGTTCATTTGTGAAAAGGCTCATGTCCATTGTTGCCAATTCTAATTTAATAATAGATAAGATAATTTATCATCTAAAGTGCTATTATAGTATTTATTATATCATCTAAAGTACTGAGATATCATAAAGCTGTTAGCGCAATAGAATAATTTTTTAAAAAATAATTCTTTGATATTTTGAAATGTAAAATGCTTGTCACTTTTTTTTTTTATTGATTATATTTCGAATATAAATAAAATATATGCAGTATTAGTTAAATTTTATAAAATTTTGTTTTTGTTTTTCATTTTATTAATACAAATTTTGTAATATTTAATTTCGCATTTTACTGTGAGAATGATGACTTTTTATTTAATCCATTAAAATGAAGAAATGATAAAAATAAATCTCTCAATTTAGTTGAGATATTTGTTTGTATGATAAATTTATACTGAAGAAAATGAAAATATTTTTTCCATCGACATGATAACTAAATATTAAATTTGTTTTTGTCTGGAAAACAAATGTGTCTTCTTAATCTTTCAATATAATCCTGTAAATAAATTACTAAACTAAACTATTCAAAGACTACATTATATCTTATTCATGCTTCAAGGACTCACCCCCTGTTGACATACCCTGTGTTGAAACACATTTGATTTCAGCGCCGTGCTATCTTGTAATGTTGTTACACACACAGATGACTCCGAATTAACTCCGCATCATTTATGAGAGAGATCAAGAGGAAAGTTCTCTTCTTTCTTTGCTGTTTGACACTCATCTTGATTGAGCCGCTGCGAGAAGACCTCCAGAGAGACCCCTCAGAGAAACACGGGGATACATGAAGTGCATCGCCATGGTGACGTTTTTAGGAAGAAAGGGACTCGGGTTCCTTTTTCTGTGTGTGTTCTCCAAGCCTTTCTAATGCGAGAAATCATCTCTTGTCTCAAAATTTGCTAGCAGATAGACGGCCATTATATTAGTTTGTATGATAAATTTATATTGAAGAGAAGAAAAATAATTTTTGCACTGACATGATATTAAATTTGTTTTTGCCTGTAAAACAAATGCATCTCATCCTAATCTTTTAATATAATAGTATAAATAAATTACTAAACTAAACTATTCAAAGACTAAATTTTATCTTATTCATGTTTCAAGTACTCACTTCCTGTTGTCATACCCTATGTCGAAAAACATTTGATTTCAGCGCCGTGCTCTCATGTCTCGTTGTAATGCTGTTACAGACACAGATCACTCCGACTTAACTTCGCATTATTTATGAGAGAGATGAAAGTTCTTCTCTTTGATTGCTGTCTTGCAATCATCGTGTCTCACGCCGCTGTGAGAAGATCTCCTGAGAGACACCTCAGAGAAACACGGGGATAAATGAAACGCATCGTCATGATTACGTTTTAGGAAGAGAGATTCTAAGTTCCTTTTTCTTTCTGAAGTTTCTGTTCTCCAAGAAGCACTTCTAATGCGAGAAGTCTCGTTTTCCTGTCTTTGTGCTCTAGTCAACAAGAGACAGCTGCAAAAGTATAAAATCTAAATTAAATTAATTCTTTAACTAACATGTTTCACTTATAGATATTTAGATTTTTAATGTGGTAATTTTTTAATAGTCAAGTAGGAATTACAGGGTTTTCTCCTACATGGCAAGCAAATGCGGAAAAAATACACCGAAAAGTCTTCACGAGCGTAATGTTTCGCCTTCATCCTACGTCGGTTTGTGACATACATCAGTGGAGTAAGAGGTCCACCGACGTTCAACAAAAAAATGATAATTTATAAAGGTAGTGATTGATTGTTACTATAAGGGGGATTGAACAGTAACGCCATTTTTTACATTAAATTCAAACAAATGAATTTTTAACAATTTTTTATTATTAATCAATGACGTAAGCTCTCGTTATCAACAATCTTTTGAGGACTTGATGGTCGCGTGACTAGTGTTCTATCATGGATGTTCAATCTTTTACCCTCTAATGTGTAAATTTTTAATGCTGGATCAATTGGTTTTCGAGCAAAATATCTTGAGATAGCAGTTTGAATTTCATTCCAAATATTTTGTCACATATAAAGTGTTGTGGCGATCAGAATAAATGGAAATCCGAAGGTGAAATACCTGGCGATTATGATGATGTGAGGCAGTAATTCCCACCCCAATTCAAAGTGATTTCCAGGTTCGACTTGCTCAGAGCGGTATTGCATTATTATGTTACAGAATAACATCATTTCTGTCGAAAATCATTGAATCTTTACACTTAAAGATTGATTCACTCCTTCCTATTGTTTACAAAGTATAAAGGTCCGCATTCACTGTTTGTCAAAGTTTCAGCAAAATGGACGTTTCTACCATTACTCCACCACATACACAAAACTATTTTTTTTTGGATGTAAACATGGTCTGTTCGATGAGTCACTGCCTTTTTGCGTTTTGGATTCTCATAGAGGACCCATTTACCATCCCCAGTGATCAAGCAATCAGAAACGCTTCTGTATTGTGCCATTGAAGCAATAAGTTGCTTGTGGTGAATCGGTTAGCTTTTCCTTCGGACAGATTATGCGAAACCCAAACTCACGCTCTGCAGACGTTACCAATCTGCTGCAAATATTCCTGAATAAAGGTTGGCTAAGAGTATTTGACAATGGGCCGATTGTTTGACATGGATTTGTTTCCAGTTCCCCATAATACAGTCATTGTCTAAAGTTGTTGGCCTTCCTAGTCTAATAGTCTTCCTAATAATCCTTACGATTCAGAAAGATCAAAAATTAATGGATCTAGAAAACCGTCTTTGGAATTTATGAACGTCTAATGCACTTGGATAAACATCGCAAATATTTTTGGTAGCAACTGTTGCGTTACTACCTTTGTGAAATTCAAAACGCAAATAAGGCCGGATATGTACTTCTTCTGACATTATATCCTAAACCTTAAAATGTCTTTGGCCCGATTTTGAAGTATACAATGAGCTGATAAACAAATATAGACACGAGAAATTATAACAAATATAGAAACGACATTACTTCCCGACCCCTAACATTTATATTTAAAATTTATAAAGAAATTGTGTCAGACACCAATGTCATCCTTTCTGTTTGAGATGACATAGGTTGTGTACATTTAACCAAGTATAAGATCTTTAACATAATAACAATTTTTATTTTATTTTTTATTTATGACCGTAGAGCGACAAACCTAACCAAATCTTCATTGGGTTAATCGGGATTTATCTAAATGGAACATCAAGGACCTCGATGCACAACAAAAATATTTATTTTAGTTTCCCAATTTTTATTTTTTTTTTAAGGAGCGATTTCATTTTTTATACCACAGTTTATATTTCTTCTTTTACTATTTGAGATCTTAGCCAACTTTTCTTCTGGGATAAGAAATAAGACGGGAAAGAAAGGGATAAGAAAAGGAAAGAAATAGGGATAAGAAATTCCATCCATGAAAGCCATGCAGAAAGGAAAAAAAAAGCACTTCTGGAAATCCATCGTGTCTCTGGCATCTGTTGAGAGCTTAGAGGGTTTTCGGATAAATATGGATGCCTCGGAAGAAGTCACGCTTCAAATAAGTGTTTCTGCAATGCGCCCAGGAAAAAGGGACTTAACCGGAAAATGTCCGATGTACCAATATATTTCCATGGCAGCCGATTAGATGGGGGAAAAAAATAGAGAACTATTGAAGATTAAGTATAATGACATAATTACGATTTCAAGCAATAATTGTTCCATTTTTTTATAGATAATTACCAGAATGGATTTATTGTTTTATTGGGTTTAGTCAATGGAGTTTTACAGGATTTTTGTTTATTTTATTTTATTTTTAAAAGTTGAAATCTTCTTGCTATGAATGACTCTTTAACGTTAACAACGGTTCAAAAGAATATTAAGTCTTTTCTATGTCATTATTTTTGTGTTCATTTGGGAAAAGGCCGCATGGCTCATTGATGTCAAATCTGATTTAATGTTAGAGACTTTTATTATCTATTATTATTATTATAATTGATGATTATTTTATCATCTGACGCATAAAAGTATCGTTATTGTTTCTTATCCCACCTGATCGGCAGCAATATGTAGATCAAGTGCATGGGACCTGTGTCTTCTCATGGAAGGAGGGAAGTGGTGGTGGGGCATCTTCTATTGAGTTGGAGCACCTGCAGGTAGAAGTCTGACCTGCCTCCGCGCTGCTGAAGTTGGAGGGCAATGCCCTTTAGGGAAGACTTTTTAGGAGCAACTACCCTGCATCTGCGTATCTTATGGGAAAAAAATCCGGAAACCTACCACCAGATAGTCCGACTCACAGGGCAAGATGCTGGCAAACATCCCAAACGGAATCGAGTCTCCTCCTGTTTTGAAACAGTGTCTACAACAAAGCCCCAGTGTACTGAACCTTGGCCCTAATGCTCATCCGCGGCGCTATTTGCCACTGAGCCACGAGTTGGCAGAAGTATCATAAGTTGTTAATGCATTACAATCAAATTTTTAAAAATTTCTTTGATATTTAGCAGGTAAAATTTTTCAGTTCAGTTTAGCCTTTAGTTTTTTTGATTATAGTGGCTTCTATTACAGGAACGAATAATGATACGTAATATGATAGCATGTGTAGACATTGATATTCTGACAACCCTGTCGGGATATTCCAGTTGTTTCTCGTACGAACAGAAATTGAATGGTTTCCTTTAAAATACGCTATTGATTAAATTATTCCATCAAAGCAATGTATTGCTCCCAACTTTCTTCGATGGGTTCTAGTGCTTTATCCTTGGTACCACAGACTTCAGGTTCGAATCAAATGGGGGTGGCATGAATGTTTGGTTCGGAATCCACGTTAAACTGATGATTCCGATCTAATTAGCCTAAAATGGGCTCAAAATGACCATAGAACGACAAAACAAAACCAAATCTAACCAAATCTTCGTTGGGTAATTAGTGATTTATCTAAATAGAACATCAAGGACATCGATGTACAAAAAAATATTTTAGTTTCCAAATTTTAGGGTTAGTTTTTCAAATTTTATGGTTATGGTTAGAATACGCTTCAAATGGCTTGTATTGTAGGAATGACTCAACGGAAATTCAAAGGTAAATATTTCAGCTTGTTATAAGAGTATGGGGCCTGATGGCCGACAGACTAGAGCTCTGGCATTCCATAAAT
The DNA here is from genome assembly GCA_021605095.1 of Caerostris extrusa. Taxonomy (NCBI): domain Eukaryota; kingdom Metazoa; phylum Arthropoda; class Arachnida; order Araneae; family Araneidae; genus Caerostris; species Caerostris extrusa. The sequence continues at coordinate 11,151 of BPLR01000025.1, read as the reverse complement.
ATCACAGGTTTCGATTTTCAGGTGTCACAGGTTTCGTCCTGTGGTGCCATGGTTTATTCGTTTGATAGGGTTCGGAATCCAGTTTCGAAAAGAAATGAAAAATTGGGATTCAAAAGATTTCAGTTTCGAGTTCCTGCGGTATAATATTTGTAGGTCCAATTTTAAACTGTAGGTCCCGATCTAATATGACTGTAGAGCGATGGGTTGTAAGATTGGAAAGACAACCCTACACCTTAAAAAAAGTCATCTTCTGTTTAGAAATCTGCCAGTAGGCAGACAGCCTTGGTACCACCATGAAGCTGTTGCGCCGCTGATGATGATGTGTAAGAGGCTAACATTGATATTCTGACTACCTGATAGAGACTTTCCAGGTTTTATGTCATACTAATGAAAATTGAATAGTTTCCATTAAAAATTCTCCATTAAAGCAATGTATTGCTTCTATCTATGGGCTATTCGTGATTTATCTAAATGAACATCAAGCACATTGATGTACATAAAAAATATCTTAGTTTCCAAAATTTTTATTTTTTAAGGAACGATTTCAATTTTTATACCACAGCTTATATTTTCCTATATCAAAGATTTACTGTTTGAGATCTTAGCCGACTTTTACTTCTGAAACGACATAAACAGAAAAGGGATAAGAAATTCCCTCCATGAAAGCCATGCAGAAAGGATAAAAAAGAAGCACTTCTGGAAATCCATCGTGTCCCTGGCATCTGTTGAGAGCTCAGAGGGTCTTCGGATAAATATGGATGCCTCAGGAGAAGTCACGCTTGAAATAAGAGCTTCTGCAATGCGCCCGGGAAAAGACTCAACCGGAAATGTCCAATGGACCAATTTATTTCCATGCTAGCCGATTAGTTGGGTGAAAAAAAAAAATAGAGAGAATTATTGAAGATTAAGTATAATTACAAAAATCGATTTCAAGCAATAGCTGTTCCTTTTTTATGTAGATAATTACCAGAATGTGATTTGATGACTTATTGGTTTTTGTAAATGGAGTATTACAGAATTTTTGTTTATTTGATGTGATTTGAAAAGTTGAAATCTTTTGCTTATTCTTATTATGAATGACTCTTTAACGTTAACAACAGTTCAAAGAATATTAAATCTTTCCTATTTCTTTATTGTTGTGTTCATTTGGCAAAAGGCCGTATGGTTCATTGCTGTCAAATCAGATTTAATGTTAGATATTTTGATTATCTATTATTATTATAATTTATGATTATTTTATCTTTGGCGCATAAAAGTCATCGGCAGCAGCAAATGTAGATCAAGCGCATGGACCTGTGTCTTCTCATGGAAGGAGGGAGTGTGGAGGGGGCAGCTTCTGTTGTGTTGGAGCACTCAGTAAGTAGAAGTCTGACTTGACTTCCTGTGCTGAAGGTAGTGACTTTAGGGAAGACTTTTAGGAGCAACTACCCTGCATCTGCATATCTTATGGGAAAAACCCGGAAACCTAACCTCAGGTAGTCCGACTCACGAGGCAAGATGCTAACACATCCCTCGTTTTGAAAAAGTTTCTATAACAAAGCCGTTAGCGGACTGAACCTCCACACTAATGCTCACCAGCGGCGAGAGTTATCACTGATCCACGAGTCGGCAGAAGTATCATAAAGTTGTTAATGCATTAGATCAATTTTTTTTGAAAAATTGGCGTCTTTGAAATTTTGCGGTTAAAATATTTCTCAGTTCAGTCTGTTTTTAGTTTTTTTTATTTGATAGTGGCGTTTATTACAGGCACAATTCCATAAACTCTGTGGTAATGATGACAGCATGTTCACGCATCGATATTCTGACTACCCTGTCGGTGATATTTGGTGATTGTTTCTCGTACGAACAGAAATTGAATAGTTTCCTTTAAAATACCGTGTATTCAAATTATTCCATCCTTACTCAAATTATTCCATCAAAGCAATGTAATAAACCTTGCTTCCATCATTTTTCAATGAGCTATTCGTGATTTATCTAAATGCAACATCAAGGACCTCGATGCACAACAAAAATATCTTAGTTCAAAATTTCAAAATTTTATTTTTTAAGGAGGATTTAATTTCTTATACCATAGCTTATATTTTTCTTTTACGAAAGATTTACTGTTTGAGATCTTAGCCGACTTTCTGAAACGACGTAAACAGAAAAGGATAAGAAATTCCATCCATGAAAGCCATGCAGAAGATAAAAAGCCACTTCTGGAAATCCATCGTGTCCCTGGCATCAGTTGAGAGCTCAGAGGGTTTCCGGATAAATATGGATGCCCGGAAGAAGTCACGCTTCAAATAAGGGTTTCTGCAATGCGCCCGGGAGAAAGGACTCAATCGGAAAATGTCCAATATACCAATTTATTTCCATGTTAGCCGATTACTTCGGTGAAAAAAATAGAAAGCTATTGAAGATTAAGTATAATTACATAAATCGATTTCAAGCCACAACTGTTCCCTTTTTTATGTAGATAATTACCAGAATGTGATTTTGTGGTTTATTGGTTTTAGTAAATGGAGTATTACAGAATTTATTGTTTATTTGATGTGATTTGAAAAGTTGAAATCTTTTTTTGCTTATTCTTATTGTGAATGACTTTTTAACGTTAACAACAGTTCAAAAGAATATTAAATCTTTTCTATTTCATTATTGTTGTGTTTATTTTGGAAAAGGCCGCATGGACCATTGTTGTCAAATTTGAATTAATGTTAGATATTTTTATTATCTATTACTATTATCATTATTTATGATTATTTTAACATCTCCCATAAAGGTGCCTTATCCTACTTGATCGGCAGCAACATGTAGATCAAGTGCATGGAAATGTGTCTTCTCATGGAGGGAGGGAAGTGTGGTGGGGCAGCTTCTATTGTGTTGGAGCACTCGTGGGTAGAAGTCTGACTTGGCTGCGTGTGCTGAAGGTGGAGGGCTGTCCCTGTAGGGAAGACTTTTAGGGAGCAACTACCCTGCATCTGCGTATCTTATGGGAAAAAACCCGGAAACCTTCCTCCAGGTAGTCCAACTCACGAGGCAAGATGCTGAGCATCCCAAACGCCATCGAGTCTCCTCGTGTTCTGAAACAGTGTCTATAACAAAGCCGCCAGTGGATTGAACCTCCACCCTACTGATCACACGAGGCGCGAGTTGCTAATGCATTAGAATCAATTTTTTTAAAAAGTATCTTTGATATTTTGCGGGTAAATTGTTTCTCAGTCTAGTCTGTTGTTTTATTGATTATAGTGGCGTCTATTACAGGAGCGAGTAAACTCGGTGGTAATTATGACAGCATGTGTACACATTGATATTCTGACAACCCTGTCTGATATTCCAGTTGTTTCACGTACGAACAGAAATTGAATAGTTTCCTTTAAAATACTGTATTGATCAAATTATTCCATCAAATCAATGTATTGCTTCCATCACTCTACGGTGAGTTCTAGCGATCTGGCCTTTGGTACCACAGACTTCAGGTTCGAATCCTGGCGGAGACAAGGATGTTTGCTAGTGGTTCAGAATCCACTTTAAGCTGTAGGTTCTGGTCTAATTATCCTAAAGTGTGCTCAGAATGACCGTAGATTGAAAAACCAAACCAAACCAAATCTTCGTTGGGCTATTTGAAATTTATCTAAATGGAACATCAAGGAAGTCAATGTACAACAAAAATATTTTAGTTTGCAATTTTTATTTTTTTAAGAAACGATTTCATTTCTTATACCACAGCTTATAATTCTTCCTTTACGAAATATTTATTATTTGAGAAAGCCAACTTTTCTTCTGATTATCAAACCGAGAATCCGACTGACCATTCGAAATTTTCAAATTTTTTGACCAATAGGGCAATGAAATGATATTGTATCAGAAGGAATTATGAAAACCAGAAAGGAACCAGTGAAAATTGTACCAGAAGGAATTATTGCTTTCAAATTTTGCTAGGGACAATTTTTGTAAAACAAAGTGATGTCTTTCATCACAAAGACTTCAACGAACATGGATGTTTAGCATAGATGTGTGTTAAAATCTACGTTAAACTGCAGATCTCGGGCCAAAACCTGAGCAAAATGACCGCAGAGCGACGAAACCAAAACCAAACCAAATCTTCGTTGGAATATTCGGGATTTATCTAAATGGCATATCAAGAAGTATCGGCGGACATATCAAGGACATTGATGTAAACAAAAAATATCTTAGTTCAAAATTTCAAAATTTTTATTTTTTTTAAGAAACGATTTCATTTCTTATACCACAGCTTATATTTCTTCCTTTGAGAGAGATTTACTGTTTGAAATCTTAGCCAACTTTTTCTTCTGAAATGACGTAAACAGAAAACGGATAAGAAATTCCATCCATGAAAGCCATGCAGAAGATAAAAAGCCACTTCTGAAATCCATCGTGTCCCTGGTATCCGTTGAGAGCTCAGAGGGTCTTCGGATAAATATGGATGCCTCGAAGAAGTCACGCTTCAAATAAGTGCTTCTGCAATGCCCCCAGGAAAAAGGACTTAACCGGAAATGTTCAATGTACCAATTTATTTTCCATGTTGGCGATTAGTTGGGTGAAAAAAATAGAGAGCTATTGAAGATTAAGTATTATTACATAATTACGATTTCATGCCGCAACTGTTCCTTTTTTTGATAATTATCAGAATGTGATTTGGTGTTTTATTGGTTTTAGTAAATGGCGTAATATTTTGTTTTATTTACTAAATATTTTGTTAAGAAACATATGATTAAAAATCTGATTTACTACTGTGCCCAAAAAGTAAGACCAACTTTTCAATTTGAAAAAAATCTTATCGAATTTCAATTTTTTTTCTTTTTAGGTTGCTGGCACTATACTTGACATCTGTGTGAAATTTGACGTCAAAATACTCATTAGTGTCTGAGTTACGCTTGGCTTTTTGAGACGCTAAAAAGGATTCCGGCGATATTTGAAACGTCTGAATTCATTTAGCAAAGAACTTGCATTAAATTCTGTTTGAAGAAACGTATTGAATGAATGTTTCAGAAGGCATTCGGTGAGCAAACTATATCGGAAATAAATGCTTCCAAGTGGGCATAAACAGTTCATAGAAGACAGAGAATGCCTTGAAGACGAAGAGCGTTCTGGATCGAACCTTCAACCTCAACTGACGAAGCTCACGTCAAAAAATTAAAGATTTTTTTGTTTGAAAAAAGATTTACAATTAGAGATTTTGCTGATGATGTTGAATTTCAAAAGGATCGGTCAATTCCATTTTGGGCCTCAAATGCATCAAATCTCGATTGGTACCGAAAACACTGACTGCGGTTAGCTCACACTGGATTGATTCTTCGTGACTCTTTTGCCAAAAATGAAACCCACATCGTTTCACAACCATCGTATTCATCCCGTGCGACTGCTGTCATTCCCTAAACTCAAAAGACCACTTAGGGAACGCCGTTTTTCGAGTCGATTGAAGAGCTTCAACGTGAATCGCCGGGCGCTTTGAAGGCCATCCCTGCCGATGACAGTTTCTAGAGGGGATTACTTTGAAGGCGATGAAAGAAATTTGGAACAATAAATAAGAATTTTTAAAAAAAAATTGGTCTTACTTTTGGGCACAGTAGTATTGATCAAACCAATCCATGAAAGCAATGCATTGTTTTTCGTTCAAGGGGCTATTCTTGATTTATCTAAATGCAACATCAAGGACATCAATGCACAACAAAAATATCTTTAGTTTCAAAATTTATATTTTTATTTTTTTAAGGAACGATTTCATTTCTATACCATAGCTTATACTTTTTTCCTTTACCAAAGATTTACTGTTTGAGACCTTAGCTAACTTTTCTTCTGAAATGGGGTAAACAGAAAACGGATAAGAAATTCCAACCATGAAAGCCATGCAGAAGATAAAAAAAAAAGAAGTACTTCTGAAATCCATCGTGTCTGTGGCATCTGTTGAGAGCTCAGAGGGTTTCGGATAAATATGGATGCCTCGGAAGAAGCCACGCTTCAAATAAGGGTTTCTGCAATGCGCCCAGGAAAAGGACTTAACCGGAAATGTCCAATGGACCAATTTATTTCCATGCTTAGCCGATTAGTTGGGTGAAAAATAGAGAGCTATTGAAGATTAAGTATAATTACATAAATCGATTTCATGCCACAACTGTTTCTCTTTTATAGATAATTACCAGAATGTGATTTGGTGTTTTATTGGTTTTAGTAAATGGCGTAATATTTTGTTTATTTACTAAATATTTTGTTAAGAAACATATGATTAAAATCTGATTTACTATTGTGTGTGCCCAAAAAGTAAGACCAACTTCTTCAGTTTTGAAATTCAGGGGCTTATGGAATTTCAATTTTTTCTTTAGGAGAGCTGGCACTATATTTGACATCTGTGTGAAATTTGACGTCAAAATACTCATTATAGTGTCTGAGTTACGCTTGGCTTTTTGAGAGCTAAACCGATTCCGGCGATTTTTAAAATGTCTGAATTATTCATTGAGCAAAGAACTTGCATTAAATTCTGTTTTGCCGTATCACGTATAGAATGAATGTTTCAGAAGGCATTCGGTGAGCAAACTATATCGGAAAGAAATGCTTACAAGTGGCATAAACAGTTCATAGAAGACAGAGAATGCGTTGAAGACGAAGAGCGCTCTGGTTAAACCATCAACCTCAAACGATTTAGGCCGTCAAAAATTTAAAAATTTTTTTTGTTTGAAACCGTCGATTTACAATTAGAGATTTTGCTGTTGATGTTGGAATTTCAAAGGATCGGTCAATTCCATTTTTGGGCCTCAAATGCATCAAATCTCGATTAATTTTTGAAAACACTGACTGCGGCAGCTCACACTGCATTGATTCTTTGGCGTGACTCTTGCCAAAAATGAAACCCACATCGTTTCGTTTCCACATGAATGAAATCCACATCGTTTGGCGTTTTTTATTGGTTTTAGTAAATGGCATAATATATTTGCTTTGAAATTTTTATTTGAGAAAATATATGATTAAAAATTGAGATTAAAAAAGTTACATGAAATATGTAATGTGAATATAATCTGAATCTATATACACTCATGTCCATAAATTAAGGATAATGTGGGGAAGTTCAGGCATAGAAAGAGATGCAAACAAAACAAATTTGACTATTTTTAAACAAAGGTAAAGAGCAAAAAAGATGCTATATGTTTGACATAATATTAAAAATTGAGATTTTTACCCCCGGGAGAAATTTCTAAAAAAGAACCCATTTTACAAAAAACAGTATAACATGGTTAGTAGTATGGTTAATATGGAGTATGCCTCCCGACAGATGGTAATATTGGTGGCCTCGGTAAACGCCTAGGCATGAGTACCAAATTATCAATCTGATCTTGGGGAATATTACACCACTCATCACAATGCCCTCCGAAGTTCCGGTTGACAGGGTGGGAGGGTTGACGGGCTGCAATTCGGTCGTACATATCCCACACATGCTCTATTGGATTCAAGTCCGGTGAGTATGCTGGCCAATCCATACGGTGATATCCTCCAAATGAAGTTATTCGTCTACAATGTTTGCACGGTGAGGACGGGCGTTGTCATCCATAAACAGAAATTCAGCACCCATGGCGCCCCGATTCAAACAAACATACATGTTGTTCCAAAATGACATCCCGATAGATGGCCTGTCATCGTTACACTCTGAACATGCAGGTCAGTTCTGGAACCAAGAACAATACCTCCCCAAACGAGCTATCCTGCACCACACTGTAACGGTGTCGTTCAATGGTGTTCTCTTGGTAGTAACGGGTACCTGGCGCTCTTCCATATGAAAATCCGGCGAGAATCAGACTGCAAACTAAACCTGGACTCGTCGAGGAAAAGATCAGATGCACCACTGCCAGGTGTCCAGAACATGCTCTCTACCCAGGTTAATCGCAGGCGACAGTGAGTTGCGGTAGTGAACACATCTGGACAGGCCTACGAGCAGGACCAATGTGCCCTCTAAGCGCCTGTACACGGTCTACCCTTTGAAACTGTCGTACCGTGGTAGCTTGAAGAGAACTCAATGAGACAGACCTGATGCTGTGCTCCGTCTGTTTCTTTGGCAGTAACCGCAAATACCGGTCCTCATTCGGCGTTGTATCTCGGGCGACCTGTGCTGTAACATCTACTCACATTATCATCATCATCTTCTGAATCGCTGCCAAAGCCCTGGAGATGACACTCTGAGCGATTCATGAGTTCCTCGGATACTTCCAGCTGGGTACGTCCAATATTCCAGTCACCCGATAATTCTACCACGTAAAAAATCATCCAAAGTGCTTCCTTTGTGCCATAACTATGCGGTTATTGTTGCACTGAAAGGCTTTTAAAGAAGCGCTTGTGAACAATTTTTACTTCTTTGCCACCATTCCTTATATACCTCTCTTACACTCTCGTCATTGTGACGTACTATCCGCGCCATCTGGTGGTTTCCTGTAATTTGCATATTCTTCTTCAAGATGTGTGTGATAATCCCACAGGTGAAATTTTTTATTTTAGAGTTCAATTTCTGTGTGATTCTGAATTATCCTTAATTTATGGACAACATAGAGTGTAAATCTGATAGCAAAACGTTATGTTTATAAAAATACGTAGTTCTTAAACATTGTTGTAGAAAGTTCATTTTTATTATAAAGATAGTAGCCTTTATTAAATAATTAAAACATTATCGAGATTTCAAATAGATAAATAGGATTACAATTTTGTATTTTTTTTCTTCAAGTGATAAATTAACAAGAAAATACTAGACCCGTTAGTTTTGTAAGAAATATCAGAACCATTTCATCACGCCAAAATGAGTTTACAGTTTTTAAATAACATATATATTAATAATGTAGTAATTGTAAGGTACCTTCTGTAAAATATCTAACTAAAGCTATTTTTTATTAGAATTACAATGATTGTATTATTATGTATATAGAATAACTGGTATTTTAAGTTATAATTATAGTAAAATTTGTTTTTTAAAATCTTCATTAAAAAATTTTATATTAGAAATTCACACCGACTTCCTACTGGAGGTCAACTGAGTTTTAGTCAGCAACTTGAAAACGCGTTGAAACGCGTCATTTTGTGCACACTTTAGATTAATTAGACCGGGACTTACAGTTAAATGTGGATTCCGAACCACTCACAAACAATCATGCATATACTAAAAATTACCTATAAAAATATCTACCTAGACACCTATTTACTAAAAGATTACATACATAATTGTTCATCTTTCATCTACTAAAGAAAATGTGGTTTGCACTAGTTTTTCATATCCCAACTATTTTTGTAAGTTTTATAAGGGATCTGTCAAAGAATGAAAAAGTTTTCATTCTACCTTTAAAACATGAAAACGAAGATAATTATATTTTTTCCTTCCATTACATTTACTATACCTAAAATATGATACTGACAGGAATTATTTCACGACACACCCACAAATAATAGATGATTGACACATTAATTGTTTTTATTCACAATGAATGTCACATATATTATGTACATGAAAATAATCTGCAAAATAGAACTACAAAATTTGTATGCCTGCAACAGGCCCTAATAATTAGTTTACAGATGTTTACTATCGGGAAACATTAATACAGGGTAGAAGTGAATAGTTCAGCTATTGTCATCCATAAACATAATTGTATCTTTTAAGTGAATAGAGAGAAAATTTTATCATAATGAAGCTACACTGGAGATGAATTTTTGTTTGGATTAATTCATAATTTTATAATTTTTTGCTTAATGAAAAAGTTTATAAATCAATATATCATTTTCATAGCAGTTAATTTTATATCTAAATAGAAAACAAAAAAAGGTTAACCTAAAATAGCTTGATAAAATAAGTCCATTTGAAAAATCAATAATTGGCGACCTATTTAATTAAAACATATCACATCCAAAATTTGATTGTTTGTAGAAATATCAATATTACGACATTTCATGTGGCATAATCCGGTATAGTGACAATAAATCTTGTCATTAATTACAAGTTATGTTTCATAGATAAGTTGGCAGATTAAGTCTTCCTGGAGAACTTTATGAGTACATGTCCGGTATTTATACGTCGTATGGATTTGATTTCGTTTGTCGCTCTACGCAGATCATTTTTGTTGCACTTGGGCTAATTAGGCTGGGACCTGGTAGTACTTGTTTAACGAGAGGATTCTGAACGACTAACAAATATCCATGCCACCGCCAGGATTCGAACCTTAAGCCCGTGATACCAAAGACAAAGAGCGCTAGCCATTGGGACATCAGGCCGCTGTGTCGTGTGAGAGAAACCTCTTAACCCCAGCAGCCTGGCTATCTATGCGAGATGCTTACAATATCACAATCACCAACGAATCTTCTTGTTTTTAAAAGAAGTGATCCAAAATGAGTAATGAAGAGGAGCGGTGGGGATGATCTAAAGGAGATGGAGGAACAATTTGGAGTCAGATAGAAGTGAAAAGAAGAGATTAGATGATATGAAATCAATGAAAAAATGGCGATGCTGAAATAATATGAAATAAATGTGAGATCTCTTGTCTTTTTTAAAATCACCGACAAATTTTAAGATATAGTCTTTATGATTGACAAAATAATCCTTGTGTTTGGATTCAAACCTCCAGTGATATCAGTCTTGAGTAGTGCTGCTTATGTTTATTATAGTTTTGAGTTTATTAATTATATATATCTAGAATTTGGGTAAGTATATATTTCATTTGCTGTCATAAATAATATTTGCCTATTAATTATATATAATATAATTAAATAGGCAAATAATTATAAATTTATTATTCCTATTCGACATTTAAGGTTTAGCCTGATTAATTGATAACTGAATTAATTGTTGTAAGCCCAGGGGCCACTTTTCCCTTAATATTTTTTTGTAACTAATATTGTTTTGCGTAACCTTTATTATATTACTTATATAGAGTTTATTTTATTCCGCTCCAAGTTGTGTCTTTTATCAGTGTGTATAGCACTCCTCTACCCTCACAAGATTCTGAAGTTTAAAAACGAATCTGTTAATATTTAATGCAAGGTGTAAACGAATTTGAGTTATATTTAATGTGCTGTTTACCTGATGGGATTTTATGATTTGCAAGAATATAACGCACGTGCAATAATTTAATGTTTTTGATGGGACCAGTTTGACAGGATATTCGCTGAGTTAGTTAAGGCGAACCA
>BPLR01000024.1:0-37785 GCA_021605095.1 Caerostris extrusa | reverse complement strand
CTCAGCTTCCAAATCGCTAGCATTCTCCAACGTGAATTTTTTCTGTATTACTACTCAATTTTAAAACTGAGTAATTGATTGTGAAAAATTATGCAGTACTGGAATGTTATAATACTGTAATCATTTGCTATGGACCTAAAAATAAATGTATTTTCCTAATTTATTCATTTTATTTTTGTTTTCGCAAATACAAGGTGAATGCTATTGGAACCAAACTGATTTAATATCAGAAGTTAAATATTTTTAAATTTAAAAAGAATTGTACTTGGCAATGTAATTTTTTTTTTTATTTATCAAATGAAAAATATTAAATACAGATAAAATAAATTATATTTATAATTCTTAATAATGCTTTGGTCATGACTATACATTTTTTGCCACTTGAAATGAATTATCATAATAAGATTAACCATGACTGTTTGGCAAACCATCTGCATAACATTGAAATTTTTGGATAGCCCAAATTGCCCGCTCTGTGGGAAAGACGAGATCATGACAGGCATCATATAGCAGGATGCCTGGCCTTATGTGGGGACTCAAGGTGAAAAAGATATTGGAGTGCTAGAATCTTACTGATAAGATATTGACTTTTTTTCTCTTACTGTTTTCTTGTGTGTATTTTATTTCCCCTCATAAGGATTTGTCATTTTTCTCTTACCATTACAATTTTATCACCAAAAGTCATTTCTACTTTTAATAGGTCAATAGAAAAAAAACAGCATTTCAAATGCTGTTTCATAATGTGATTACTTATAATTTTTTTGTAAAAATGTCTTGCACAAATTTTTGCATTATATGGCTTGTATAAAATTAATACAATTATTTACCCTTTAATACTCGTTTGTAAAATTAAATTAACAAAAACATTAACATAATATATTACTAATATATAAACTTTCATTGAAATTAAAGATTTAGAAATGTTATTTTTTACTTTTTAAGAATGGATTTTATACATAAAGCACATGAACAACAACAACAAATAAAGAATATCAAAAAAATACAGACTTTTATTATGAAATTCATATTAAATGATAAAGGTCATTATTTAAATGACAAAGCATAATCCTAACAAAGAACAATGTTAATGAATGTACTGGAACAACACCTATAAAAAGAATACATAAAAATATGCTATTTATAAATTTATATCATTATAATATACATATATCAATGCTAACAAAATATTCAAAACAACTGCATTACTGTTAAAAGTCTATTATTGCTAATTGAGAATTTATTAAAAATGATTAAAAATTCAAGAACACTAATTTTGATGAATATCAAAATGAACTGTATAATAGGAACTTCTTAAAACCAAATAAAATATTAATAACATTAATAAAAGTAAAATATTTTTACATAAATACTTTTCTTTATATGTTTGATCCTTTTAAATAGAAAATTTAATAACATAAAAAAATCAGCACAAATAAATACATAAAATATCAATTTTTGTTTGGATTAATTTCACAAAAATGTAGAAGTAAGAATTTATGAAAGATTTCAGATAGTTTGTTTAGTAAGTACACAATTTTTGAATATATTAATAAAAATTTGTTGTTATGCTAACTTTATATTTTAGTATTTTTTTTAAAAAGAAAGGAAATCCATAACATTATATATATATATATAAATTAAGAAATTAACATATGTATTTTCATTAATCAATTTCAATAGATGAAAATAAAAGTTAGTCATACTATTTTTCATTTTGACAAAAAGAAAGAATAAGAAATTTAATTGCTGCTAATTGTTGTAAATGGGAAAACCCTTATTTAAAATTTTATGCATTAACAATTTTTTTGAATATTTTATAACATTCATATTGAAAATTTACACATATAATCAATATAAAGATTCACTTTATAAATGAATAAATATGAATAAATTACTAGTTATGCATAAGAAAAACTTACTAAAAATATAAAAAATCTAGTCTCCATTTGCAGAATTGTCTACTTCCATTTCTTCTTCGTCATCATCATCTATTAAAAAAAAAAATTTGTGAATTTATGAATAGTCGAAATTGGTAAAAGGTTTCAACAATTTATTATTTATGTATTTAATATACAAAATAAAATTATAAACAAAATTTTTTAATTTGAATCTTATCTTTTTAATAAATATTTGACAAACTGGAGTAGAAAAGAAGTTGAAGAAATCTATTATAAAATAGCTACCTTGTTCTGAGAAGAGGTACCAGCTTTTTTTGGAATTTGGCCACTTTTTAGCATTTGCTTCAATCTTTCAACTTCTTCAAGAGTGGTTGCATTTTTTATGGCATCCTACAAATAAAAAATAATTTTGTTATTTAAATTGCATCATAAAATGGAAAGCAGCAAAAACATTAGTGAATAATCAATAAAATAGCTAATTTAATGTAATATACTGAAAAGGAATATAAAAATAATTAACATTTTAATTTTCAATTTCTAATGAATTGAAATATTTTTAAGATCTGGAAGTATTTTACATGAATATTCATAACAACCATTCAATAAAATAATAAAAAGTTTTGTATAATTTGTTTGGGAAAATAGAAATCTTAACTAAAAGCATTTTGTTAAGAAAGAAGTTACTTTCAGCTACTGTTATTTAGATACTGAAAAGAAGTAGCACATGCCTGTTTCCGTGCTGACTCATTCAATAGAAAATAGAACATTTAGTGATAATGAATTAATTAATCATTGCATAATTGCAGCAGCAGAAATATGTCGAAAAAAGCTAATATATTTAAAAAAGTACTTCATCAGCAAATAATGTGGATTGAAGAATAGATATTGCAGAAAAAATTAACTCATTATCTGATAAAAATCAACATTTACAGTGGTTCTCTTTGGACTTGGAAGAGTCAACAGATGTTTTTGTTACTGCTCAAGTGTTACTTTTATTTGAAGGTTTACAAATTATTAAGTGTACAAATAGCTTCTTGATGTTCATAAGTCACGATATGACTACTGGAGAAGATATTTTTAAGTTGAGAATGTTGTTCAGAAAATAACTTTCAAGGGGAAAAAAATAAAGGTCTTATATCAGAGGCTTTAAAAAAAATGATGGCGGTTCAGAATCATTAATTATATATTGCATCATTCATCAACAATCTGCAGAAAATGCCTAAAGTCAGTCATGTCAGCTGTTAATTATATCAGATCACATGGGCACAATAACATAAATTCCATGTGTTTACTGAAGAGATTGGAAAAAACTAACGTGGCATATTATACATATGATATGTTGGCTTAACTCTGGAAAGAATTCTATTTTGATTTTTGAGCTCTGAGCAATAATTGAAAATTTTTAAACGAAAGGAATCTCTTCTGGTTGAGTTACAAAACAATGAGTAGTTACGGAAATTAACAAAATTTTATATAGATTGAACTAAATACATGAATGACAATAATTCAAAATTACAAGAAGTAAACAAGTTACTGCTTGATTTATACACTTCATATATAGTGTTATGACAAAAAAAATTGTTTTAGTTCAACCGAACTGAACAAAAAAAAATGTTTCAAGCTGTTTAATACATGCCAAATATTCAGTCCACAACTTGAGGCTTCATTTCCTATAGATTTTGCAATTTAAGCTTTGAGTAATCACATTGATTTAATCACATGTTCAGTCTCTTTTTTCAGATTTTTATTCAATTGCAAATGACATCAAGATTTTTCAAGATCCTTTCAATCCTGACATAAAAACTTTTTTGCTTCTGGGTGTTATGATCTTTTACAGCACAGCTTTTAGTTCATATTGGAAATCAGGCAAATTACAAAATCCTGGTTGGCTCTACTTCTCCAAAAATGATGTTTTTAGACTTTGAAGGTTGTGACAGGTAAGTTGTAATTGTCCCTCACAAAAGCATACAATATATATTCTATAACGTTTAGATCTGGAGATCAGATGAATATTCTAACATTACATAAATTTGCTGACCAAAAGAGCCCTATGTGGGTGTGCATTGTTGTACTTAATGAAATTAGAGCCAACTGTAACAGTGAAGAAATGTATGTATATAAACGCTCCAGAGCACAAGAAGGAAACTTAGGGCTCCAGAATCTCCTTATATTTAACAGCAGACATATTGTCTGTGATAAAGTTATACAGGGATGTGTGTATATTTTTATTCATTAAACTTCTGCTGACTGGTATGGGTATCTTTTTTTTTACAGTTTAAAAAAAGGTATTGGGTACCTGGTTCAAACAGTTCTCTACAAATGAATATAAATTTAAGAAAAGTGGTAAGGCTAAATGACCCAGAAAAAATGAGTGAATAAAGCAATCTCTTCTAATCTCTGCTCAAAAGATAGTATCCGCAGAAAGGCAAAGCAAGTTTTTTATGAGCAGGATGCATGCAGCAGTTTTTCTTTTTGCAAACATATTTCACTTGAATAGAGATATTGCCCTGCATTCAATCATTTCAGGATTCACCATTTCATTTCATCATTCAAACATTGATGATTACTTATTTAAAAAAAAAAAAAAAAAAAAAAAAAAAAAACCAACATACACTATGAAACTTGCAAAGCATCCGAGTGAGAGAAAAGCAAAAATTGTTGCATACAGTTCTAAAATTTTGTTCCTCTATCTGAATCATCCAAATGCACATGCATATTTCATACTACAAATTTTCAACTTTGTTTTGAAAATGAGCCTCATCTAGAAATTAACTTGAGAAACACATGACAGAATTGAAATATTCACATTTAAAGAAGGCTGCTTAGAATCTAATTACAGTTTTTGGTATTAAAACACTTCTGCGAATTTTTATACTTCATAATGAGTTTATGAAGTCAAAATACGAGTATTTTATAAAATTGCGGAAAATAGCTTTAACAAATTATATGCTTTATAATGATGCATTTTTCTCTTAATTATATTTCTTTAAGTATATACATTATTTAAGACTAGTGTAGAATATATCATAATAATTGAATTAAAATTTGTCCAGTAAGGCAAGGCTCTTTACGACAACAACAAAAACATGGCATGCGCCTCTCATGCATACATTGTTCTAGACTCTTCACACATTTATCTATGGGCAAAGTTCTTAAACATTTACAAAAATTTAAACAATTAAACAAAAATACACTATTAAAAGAAAGATGTTAATTATATACAGAATAATGAGTCGTTGTTTCAGGAAAATGTATGACTTGATTCAGAAAATTAAAGGGTATGGATTTGAATTAAAGAATATAAACAGAATATATATAACAGTAATAAACACAATACAATACTATATATGTATACATACATAAGTGTATAAAAAATCATTTCAGAAAATTTCAACTTATTACATAATTAAAAAAAATACTAACTCTTATGGCTTCAACATCTGCAGAGGTAGGTCCACTTGACTTCTCCTCAGATGTACCTGGAACATTACCACCAGGAACAAACGTTCGACTTCTTTTCCCAATTTCCACTTCTAATTTCTTTCCTTTTTTACCTTTGAACAATTTTGAAGCTTCTTCTTTCTCCTAAAGTCATTTGGTAAGAAAAAAAGATTATGATTTATGTAGTTTATTGAATAGATAAAGCAATTATTTTATAAGAAATATTTTCTACAAAGAAATTTGAGAATGCTTTATTTTTTGTTTTTCTAAGAATAATCTTAAAATAAAAATTATTTTGGTTTCAAAAATGTCATCATAACAAAAGAAAAGCTTTAAAAAGAAGCTATCATTACTGATATTTCTCTCATTGCAAGCATATACAATTATTTTTTGTTAGAAACGCAAAAGAAAACAAGCAAATAATGAGATTAACTGTCTTTTATGTAATTGTTGTTTAAACACAAGTTTTACAATTTTTTAATAAGATGTTAATTTGGAAAAGAAAATAATGTTTGAGAAAATAAAGCCATATGCTACTATTTAAAAAAAATATATTACACCTTTTATGTGTCTGTCTAAGGAATATAAATGTATACACATCATGGGTGAAAGGTAAATAATGAGATAAAAAAAAAAAAAAAAAGAGAACAATAGAAGGTAAGAAATATAATGCTTTTACAATTCTTGAAATATGCAAAATAAAACATGCCAGAAATCAACAGAAGCAATGCCTTTATTTCCTTAATTCTGTCAGTTCAAAAACATAATTATGAATATTCATTTTTTAAAAAGTAATAAGAAGGTTGTGAAACAATATTTAGTTAAAAATATATATAGAACCCACTTACCTTCATACGAATTTTACGAAAATCTAAAAGTCTAAGTTGAGGCAACTTGTGAATAATATACAATCTATAATGTCTTTTAGAAGTAACAGGATTTTTAACAAACTGGAAAAAGTAAAGTGTAATTAAATATATTAACTTAGAATAACATAACACAGAATTATTCCAACTAATAATAAATAAGATAATGATAAATCAAGAACTAAAATCTTTGAAATTGCAGCAAATTTTATATTCAAATACAATGAAAACTATATATATTCAAATACAATGATTTTATATATGTTGTATACTGAATACTTTTAAAAAGTAAAATTAAGCCTAAAAATACTACACCTTTTCAGAAATAATATAAATTTTTATACATCTTAATACAATTAATTTAGCTTCGAAAAAATCAGTTATAGTACATAAAGGAAATTATTATTGAGAATTCAAACATTTATAAGTTGCAATTATTGTAAATATTAATTAATTAACATTTATATTAACTGCAACTTATAAATTAAAACAATTTTTCTTAAACTAATATTTGTTTAAACTTAAAATAATAAAAAGCATCTTGCCCAAAAAATAATTAAATACTTAATAAATGATTAAACATAACTAAAATTTATTAAAGCCTTAGTATATTTAAAACTCTATGTAAATAGTAAAAGCATATAAACCTTAATGTGGTCAAAGTTTTGACAGTTGACAAGGGATCAATATCACCAAGTTCTTGAATGTGATTGTTAGTCAAAATAATTGTACCAAGATGAGGAAGACACTCTTGTAAATTTTCTCCAATGCGACTAGAAAAACAAGAATTTAATTTTTCTAATTATTTTCATATCCATTATTGAAGCAATTGTTCAGTTTTTAAATAACAAAATGCATGCTTATCAATTCAAGTAAAATTATAAAGAACAATTTTTTATACACATGAGAATAATAGCACATAATTAAATAATTCAGAACTTTATAATATAAATGAATACTTTAGACATAACTTATTGTATGAAAGAACTATTTGACTATCATTAAAATACTGCTGTATTTATCCACTTTTAAACACATATGGAAAAAGCATGGGTTTTAAATAAAAGAGCAACAATAACATGAGGTTAATCAATAAATTTTATTATTAGAATTAGTTTAAAAATTGAAAAGTCATAAAGGAATACTTACCAAACTCTATTATTATTTATTATTATTGTTTGCAATCTCTTTAACTGAGGAAAACCATCTAGTTTTCGTATATCATTATCTGAGAAGTCAATACAATCAAATTGATCCTAAAATTTAAAAAGAAAATGCTTATTTTATATGCATATATTTAATGTATATAGTATATGCTTTAACACCTGCTGTGGTACAATTGTATTTTTGTATACTTTTGATGAGTATTAAATTTATTTTAAAATATATAATTTGAACAAATTTTTAACACAAATTTTGATTAGATATTAAAGAAATATAATTAACATTATATAAATTGTTTTTAAAAAAATATTTCTATTTGAAAATTAATAACACTTTACACCACTTGCCCACTAAAAAAAGTTAAATTAAATATTGTGACACTTTAACAATTAAAACGCTATCAAGATTTCTTATTAACTGCAAAATAGTACCGAACTTTTTAATAAATATATAAAAATTCTGGTAATTTTACAAATTTTTACACATCGATACTATTATTTGTTAGTTTGCAATTTTATCCATTTAAATTCTATAAAATATTATTATACTGATTCCACGCTACTGACATTCTTACATTATCCTTAATTTTGAATAAAATTAAGGATAATGGAAGGAATAAGGGATTTTCTTAATGTAAGAAAAAAAAGGATTTTCTCCCTTGCAAATTTAAATTTAATGCATAAAATTTCAAAATTTAAGTAAAAATAAATGCTATTTTATTTACTAGGATTTATTATTTTTTAGGCAAAAAAATTCCCTAGAAAATATAAATAAATAACTGAATTATTTCCATAAAATTTCATTTGAAATTTTTAGTTAAAAAAATATATTACACAGCTGAATCAAGAACAGAAATCAAAATTTTTTACCTATTTAAAAAAAGGAAAATATTTTTAAAGTTATTTAGATAAACATTTTCAGACTTACCAAAGTTGCACCAAGATTTTCAATTTGTCCTATCTTGTAACCTAAATAAAAATATAAATAAAATTTATAATGATCTTTTAATGAATTAGCCATTTTTTAATAGTAATATAAGTCCTTTTATTCATGACTTGAATTATTTAGAGAATTTGAACTAATTAAAATTTTAATACATTAAAAAATGAAAAATAATATACTATTAATAGTATTATTATAATAAAAAGAATATCCCTAATTTTTTTTCAAAATTGGACTTATAATACTTTTAAATGACTGATATGGATATATACTACTGTGCCCAAAAAGTAAGACCAATTTTAATTTTTTTTCAAAAACTCTTTATTTATTCTTCCAAATTTATTTCAACACCTTCAAAGTAATCTTCTCGGTCACAATGCACTTATGCCAACTTTTTTTCCAATCCTCAATGCATGCTAAAAAGTCATCGGCAGGGATGGCCTTCAAAGAGTGCAGTGATTCATACTGAATCTCTTCAATCAACTCAAAACGGTGTCCCTGGAGTGGTCCTGTGAGTTCAGGGAATAACCAGAAGTTGCGCGGAATGAATATGGTGGTTGTGGAAATGATATGGGTTTCATTTTAGGCAAAAAGTCACAAAGAATCAATGCAGTGCGAGTTGGTGCTTTCAGTGTTTTTGGTACCAATCGAGATTTGACTGGTTTGAAGCCCAAAATGAAATTGACGATACTTTTGAAATTCCAACATCATCAGCAAGGTCTTGTATATCAACGGTTTGCAAGCACTAAATCTTTAATTTTTTTTTGGACGTGAGCTTCGTCGGTTGAGGTTGAAGGTCGACCAGAACGCTGTTCGTCTTTAATGCATCCTCTGTCTTCTTTGACTGTTTATACCACTTCTAAACATTTCTTTCCGATATAGGAATGCTCACCGAATGCCTTCTGCAGCATTCTATACGTTTCCGCAAACAAAATTTAATGCAAATATTTTGCTCAATTAATTCAGACATTGCAAAAATCGCCGAAATCACCAAGTCACCATCTGACATAGCCAAGTGTAACTCAAACACTAATGAATATTTTGACATGACATTCCACACAGATGTCAAAGGACAGTGCCCACAACTTAAAATAAAAATTGAAATTCGATATGCCTGGCGAATTTAAATTGAAAATTTGTTTTACTTTTCTGGGCACAGTAGTATTGCAAATAAAATAAAAAAATATTTTCTTGCATTTTTCAAACCATTATGCAAGAATGAAAAATAATAAATAAATATAAAATTTATATAGGAAAACATATTTAATTTTTTGAAGTTTAATTTGAATTTCTTTTTGTATATTAATAGCTAATTTCTTTTGTTTACTATTATTTCCAGCAAACTTGTTTTTTTTTTTTTCCAAAAATGTTAACAATTTAAGGAAAATAAGAGCTGAAAGTATTTTTAAATATTTATGCCTTGAAATTCATTAGCAGTAATTCTCAGCTTAGTTATCTTTTAAAACATTAAAGTATATTATTACTAGTAATTGATGAAAACCCTTCAAATCATCAGAGTATAGAAACCATACATATGTCAGACATTAGATATTTATATACCCCACTCCACTTACTATATTAATGAGCTTTGCACTTCATATTAGTATTTTAATTTTGTTTGTTCGAAAAATTATTTTCCTTTTTATGTTTGATTGAGTTAATTGGTAAGCCTATAATTACAGATATAAAAAATTATTGTTACAGATAATTTTTATAAAAAAATATTTCTAAAATTTTCATGTTTTTATTATAAAATTTTGTTTTTGCTATACTAAGTGACAATGTTTAACATAGGATTGTGTAAATTTCTGACAGATTTTTATCTAATATATAATATAACAAAACTGATTTATCTATTTTACTATGTTACATATGAAAATTACAAGAAATTAATAAAATTAACTGTAGATGGAGGTATTTTATTTTTTGAAGTGCCATAGTGTCAAAATAAGATATACAAAGATAGGGAAATTACAAGAACATTCATATAGAGAAGACTGTTAAATAATGGTTAAATTAATTTTAATAAATATAAACTAATCCTTAGAAACTATTTTGAGGAAATTGAAACATCTGTTTATATTTTGAGAGCCAGACAAAGAAATAAGACAAGATGAACTAAGAGCACATGACTTGTAGATTTAATAATACATATTTCACGCCAGTTATAAAATAGATATAAATAAAATCATGGTCATGGTTTATTTTAAATAAAAGTTTCTCTTGTTGCACAAGGAGATTAATACATTATGAGAGATTAAATCTGTTTCTTAAATATTACTTTCATTCACACTAAATAAATTCTTTATATAAAGTATTTTGCATCATATTTCTAACATAAGAAAAAAATTAGGCTACTTATCTTAAAATGATGTAATGAATTTTCATTTTAATAAATACATTAATAAAAGTTTAACATAAGATAATCATAAAAAAAAAAAGAAGATATTTTCACAACAATATAAATAGTAGCAGTTCTGAAACAATAACAATATATAAGAGCTGGACAAAATAATTACAGACTCTGCATTTTTTTTCAAAGGCAATTACTGAAATAGATGAAACTGGGTTCATAAATCTGAATTATAATTTTCTTCCAACTATTTGAGTATTATGACTAAAAACAATAAAGCTAAGTATAAAAATGATTTGCATACTTAAATTATCCAATTTTAAAACAGGGGGAAGAAGTTTTATATTTTGTTTAATAAAGAATATATACAGATATTTTTCATGCATAATTTAAACTATAATACTTATTTTGTTTAACATGACTTTTTTAGCAAACATTTTAATTATTCCATAAACCATTTAAATTAATTATTCTTTTATTTCATAACATGTTATAATAGTAAAAGTAATAAATACAAAGAGAAAAAAAAAAACATACTCCACACTAGTAATTTCATTTTATCTCAGCTAAAGATCACGCCAAAATACATACCTGATTATGATTCCAAACTTTTTCATGATGAATTCGTCAGACCCTGCATGTTTTTACATGAATTAATTTTACAGGTATATCAAATTTAATTAATCGCTTCTAGGCCCAAAGTATGGATTTTAATTATTTTTACGATCGTGAATTGTGTAATATCAATATACAAATCAGATAATAATCCGATACAATGAAAAGAAAAGGAAAATACATAAAAGGTAAAATAACGCTTCTTGTAAAATAATCCACCAACAATACTCCAGAATCTAGAAAGAGAATTCTTTCAGTAACAGATAAAAGAGTTAATTGACATATCATTATTATGCCAATATTAATGGATCTTCTACAATCAAATCTAGAACAATACAAATTCACTAACAATCAAGATATGCCTTAAACATACTATATCAAAACAAGACTAGAAGAGTAATAATATAGTGCTTATTTGTTTCATGAGTAAAGGGATTTCAAGTACATCATTTTAAGAAATATATTCTATTGAATAAATATAATAATTATAATAAAATATATCTTTTCAAATTTTGAGGGAGGGTGAATTATAGTATCATGGTGAAATTTCCACAAGTCAAAAGAATAAATTAAAAAAAAAAATAGAAATGAAAAATAGGGGTGGGGGAGGGATGGAAGGTCTAAATACAAATGTAAAAAATATGATATGCAAGCATAATAAGTATTAATGCCAATGAAGAAAGATGAAATTGGATCTTCGTTAAATTTGACAGAACATAAAACAATTCTTCCAAAAATCATTATGTAGATTAAAATGTTACTGAATCTGATTTTATGGAACTGCAAAATGATACATTTGGAACCTCACCAAGTTGGAAAGGTTGCACATTTTAAAACATATATTTCTTTATTTTTAATAATTAAAATGAATTTTTAAGATTTTTGAATTTCTTCTTTATATTTCTGCAAAATTTATCCCTGTCCTAAAAATGATTATAAATCAATTCAAAAATGAATTATCTCATCAAGTTATTTAGAAACCTGGCCAATTTTGGTTATGTTACATAATATTTGACAATTTTCCAGTTATATAATTTTAATATTTTAGGAGAAACAAGAAACTGGAAAAAAAAGGTGCCCATACACAGAGAACCAGGCATGAATAGGCTGTGACCTTATGGCTGCATGCAGTCTGATATGTACATTTTATTTAAAAATATAACTGGTAATTTTTTTTTTTTTAAAGATGATCAGATTTCAAAGAAGGATTTAAACAAGGAAAACATGAAGCAGTGTTAGTTTGATAGAAAAGCATTTAAATATTTGAAAAATATTGTATTTCAATTTTTACTTTTATTTTATTGCAAATTAGATATATATTAGATATTTTGTGAAAATTGTGCTGATTTGGAAGACAACTCCCTATATACCTAATAATAATATTTATTACCAAAAACATGTTTTTCATTAAAAAAAAAAAAAGTAAATATGGTTGTTGCAAAATAATAAATTAAAATGTGCTGATCTGTTTTAATTAATACATGTTTGTAAACAAATGTTTTTAGGCATGAATAAAAAAAATTGAACCAAATACTAAAAATTAATGTATTTTCCTGTATATGTGTTTTTATTATAAGCAATGATAAACAAATTCCTATAGTAATACATTAAAGCAAAATTAAGAACAGTAAAACAGTGTATGTAATAACACCAAAAATTTTTTTTTTTTATAATAAATCTACAATTGGGTATTTATAACTTCCTGTAGGAAAACTCGTGTTGTTAATTGCATCGATTGAATTTTATAAGATGAATTATGACAAAAGAATATTTCCAATGTATACTAAACATAATTGCATATTTTTTTTTATAGGATATGTTAACTGCGCACTTATATAACTCTGCCATCAGTTATAGAATTTTAAACTTATGCATGAAATTTATATTGTACATAAAGCAACAAACTTCAAAGATAACTAACTAAACGCATATTTCAAGTAATATAAGAGCAATTTTAACTAACAAACGAATTTCTCAGAATTCATGAAACATTACCTCTCAAGTTCAACTGTCTATCTTTAACAGGATTAATGAACTGCGGACTCATTTGAATGAGTTCTGCTGTTAGTTTCACCATCTTTTATGGTTGTTTCAAATTTTATTGATCAGTATAAATAATTAAAGTGTATACTTAATCAATTTTTCAATGTGCATTTAAACACACACCGGTTTCACCAAAGAAAATCTCTTCACTTCACTTTATACAGTGCGATAGTACATTAAGGCTTAAAAATTATTCAAATTCTTCAAATTAAAATAACAATAATAATATATCTAAGTTAATCAGAGCACAATCTCTCACTTTTATCACTTCATTATATATACATTTAATTATAGAAAATAACAAGTAAGAAATTATTAAGATAAATTAAATCCAGTTGTAGTATGTAATTTTTATTAATCTTATGTGGCAACAAAAAAAAAAAAATAAACAAAAAATTAAATATTGAAATAAAGATATTTGCAAGCATTTGGTTCCTTCTTTATTATCTTTATATAATTTTCTATATATTTTTATAAGTAAATGCCATATGATCCATAATATGAGTTTGTAGCGATTTAAGTAAATATATAATGCACTAATATCTATATTGCCTGTGACTGAATGTCCTTATAAATTAATTTTTATTTTTTTACATTTAACATGAATACAAGTAATAAACATGGAGTTAAAAGAACATTATCAGCTAAACTTTCACAAAAAGCTATTCGTTATAAGCGAAATAAAAGCGCTGAAGAAAAAGAGTCGTTATCCGAATCGGACTTGAATACCAAGAAAAAACTAAAGCATGCTACAAATATTAATGACAATAATTCTGCTCTATTAATTTCAAATAAATTATTAAATTCATTTTTCAATCAGTCTTGTATATCATTAGCTAAAAGTCTTTTAGGGAAAGTATTAGTCCAGAAAACTACAAAGTAATGAAATTTTACGAGGCAGAATTGTTGAAACAGAATGCTATTTAGGAACCATTGATAAAGCAAGCCATTCTTACAAAGGAAAAAGAACTAATAGAAATGAAGCCATGTTTCTTCCACCAGGAACTGCATATGTATATACAATATATGGCATGTACTTTTGTTTCAATATTTCTAGTCGTGAAGAAGGCTCTGCAGTTTTAATACGAGCTCTAGAACCATTACAAAATATTTCTGTCATGCAAACATTTCGTTCAGTTAAACGTAAAAGTTCAGCTGTTTTAAAGGATAAAGATCTATGTAATGGACCATCTAAACTCTGCCTAGCTTTTAATATTGACAAACAATTGAACAAAATGGATCTTTGTACTTCAAATGATCTGTGGTTAGAGGATGGGACAGAAATGCCTTGTTCTAATATAATTGCATGTAAAAGAATTGGTATTGATTCTGCTGGTGAAGAATGGGCAAATAAGCCTTTGAGGTTCTACGTAAAGGATTGTGTTTATGTTAGCGTGAGAAATAAAATAGCCGAAAATCTTCTCAAAACTGATACTGTGCAAGATTTAAATATCTTATGATTCAATGAAAAGTGTGAAATTTATCAAACTTTTATATTTTAAAAGTTTTTCTGGACTAAATAATTTTTCAGAATTATAATTTTGTGCTTAAATTGTAATTGACATCAGTGTGTATTATATTAACTATTTTACCTTGTAAGATTCATTTTGTACATATTTCATTATTAAACGTTTTTATTGATATATTTGATTATCATGATTTCAAATTAATTTATTACCTGAACCATAATTTTAATTGGTTTTATTATAACTTATTTAATTCAAATAAGTTATAATAAAAATAATAATTAAGTTCGATAAAAATCTTTCAGCTGCTTGTCAAGCAATTTTTAATACTTAATTGAATATTCATGGATGCCTTTCAATTATAATATTATAAATTTTAAGTAATTTTTGGTAAACTTTGGATCAATTTTGTTCCAGTTTCATGCAATAAAGATTTTTTAAGACTGTTTTCAAGAAAATTTTCAAAATCTGTGTTTAAATTCTTGTTGCATATGTTCAATTAGGTTCATATCTGATGACTGAAAAAAGTATGTTAAGAATTTCTTACAATTTTAAGCAACCACATTAAGATGTTCAAGGGTTAGCATTGTTATTCTGATAGAACTTCAACTCTATCTTTAAACTAAAATTTTAACTGTTTTAAATTTTCATATAAGATATCATTATATATTTACTGGTCCATGGTCTAAATTTATTCACTCTAGGAATGATATTCATCCTCACTATTATTTTCCACAGTTAGATTTAATGAATTGAATAAGATTTTTTAAAAATTCTTTCAATTTTATCCTAACTATTATTTAAATAAAATGCTTTTATTAGCAACACACTACTTTAAAAATATATTTCAGTGCTTCTGGCTGATGAAATTTGAAATTTTTTATATTTACACAAGAAATTTTCTTGTCACTCAACTATGACACCTGTTTAGTAGAATTATTCTTTGAACTACTTTTAAACTTGCATATTCCATGATTAATGCAATTCTGCTCTATTTTTATAGTGAACAATATTGGATTTGCATATATTTTTGAATAATTATTGCTTCTCCCATGGGAGAGCTTTTGTTGGACTTGCTGATGTATTGGTTTTTCTATTATTAAAAAAAAAAAATAAAAATTATACATAAATAAATAAAAGATAGTCATATGTAAAGGAAAGATAGTCTAATTGTATAATTAAACATTAAATAAATACAAATACTCTAAATAGATGATTTTTATTTAATATAGCAAATTGTGTTAAAAAATATTGTTATTGTTGTTTTATTGTATGATTTAAAATTAACATGAAGCAGACAAATTAAATAAGAGTCTAAATCACAATGAAAACTTTTTAAAGATTTATTTAGACATAAAAATTTTCTTTTCTTAAATTTGAGTAATAATATATCTAATAAACCATAGTGTATTAAGTGGAATATTTGACATGATAATCTTGATATTCTTTTCATTATTCCAAAGAGAAAAAAAGAACATTTTTAGTGAAGTTTAATTTTTAGTAGTATCTCAAAAGATAAAAATTCAAAAGTTTCAAATTATAAGATAGAATATAATATAAAAAAAAATAAAGCATTTATTCTATTAATTGGGACTTGTAACTTTTTTATTTGTTTGAAATATATTTAACAATCTCAAAATACAATTATCATTAAATGGTTTTATTATCATATTCAAGAGCCTCATTACAAATTCTCTGAAATAAAGATAACTATAAAAAAAAAATCTTGCTTCAAAGTGAAGAATACATTCACATTTAATTAGAACTCAAGAGGTTTAAAAAATAAAATCTCATTCAACTCTTTTTTTTTAAATTTTAGTTAACTTTTGACATAATTTTGATTACTAATGTGATTATTCTTTATGCTTAGCTAGGATTTTTAATTTAAATTTCACTATTAATTTTTTTCAGTTGATCTGTAAGGAAACTAATAATTTCAGACTTCATTTTTATTAAAGGTACTGGGATAACCTTATCTCCACCACATTAAATTATCATTTTTTTAAATCTTTTGTGGCTATTATATTATTTTTCTTAAAGCAGCAGCTTTTAATGGATTAAAATCTTGAGACTTCTTTAGTTAAAAAACTTCATTAGTTTTTGTAGATATACTGTCGTAGTTTGATATAACAACTGTTGCACGTTATATTCAAAATTTCAGGTTAGATGCTTTTTATGTACTGATGTTTTATTGTAAGTTTCATGATATTCAATTTTGTGTATAATAGCTAATGATGCTTACTTTGAATGATGTAACAATTTTCTTCCTTTTAATCATTTTTTCTGATTTTTATGCCTTTTTATTTTAATTGGATTAACTTAAAAGAATTATGAAATGAATATTACTTCATAACTTTGTTTTGCAGAATGATTGTGCTTTTGATAAGTCCTCAATCCACTTTCTACTTGTTTTTTGCCATGAATTCCTTCTTTTCCTATGGATAATACAGGATGCTCAAAAATCTTTTTCAACAACTTAAAGATTTATTACAAAATTTAAAGATTATTGCAAATAAAAATCCAAACGCAGTGAAAATTTAATTAAAAAAATTTTTTTTTTTAATTTAATACGTCTCTATATGGTCACCACAAGTTGCATGAAATACATCAAGATGTTAATCGATTTCTTGCCATGCTTGCTATAGCATTTGCTAATCAATGATAACAATGCTTCCAGTGATCCTTTGGTTTAGTTTAATCATATCTTGTACCGTTGTTCAACGCATGGTATTTTAATGTACCATTGGTTACCTTATATACCAGATATCACTCACCTAAACTTCTTTCTGTGATAGTATGTCAATGGGACATTATTGATGGCATTATCACCATTGATTAAGCGAGCATGATAAAAATTCTTGTGCTATCTTGATGTGCTTTGTGCAAGTAATGGTGCACATATACAGAAGTATTAAATTAAAAATGAAACGATGAAAAACAAAAACTTAAAATATATGTCGTATTTTGTAATAATTTTCACTTATCTGTCTTTTCTTTTATAATAAATTTTTAAAATTGTAAAGAGACCTTACGGTTTCCCTACTCATAAAGTTAAAAAATAAAATACTATCATTTAGATAAATCATTGAATGATCATATTTAAAAGAATTTAATTTCACTAAGACTTTTTATTTATTTACTTTAATTTGAGAGCATTTTTTTAAGCATGAGTTGTCAATATTTTTTTTTATTTTTATGGTAACTCGCCTTGAGTCTTGCTTTTTTCCACTGATATATTCCATGAACATTGTCAAATGAGGAAGGGGGTATTACCTTCAAGAGGACTCTTTAGCGGTAATAGCCCACATTTGGGTGAAAAATTTGAAATTCTCCACCCAACAGCTTGACTGTAGATGCGAGTCAACCTTTATGCCCCATTGTTACACACATCATCAAATCTGCTTGTTTCTGAAAGCAGTAACTGCAGCATAAACTAGGAGCAGATTCAGAAGTCTGAGCCTGCAAGCCATGCTTTTGGCATTCCTAAGTATTTTATTCATTTAAAATTGAAATGAATAAGTAAAAAATAAATAAGTAGAGTAATGTATTTAATAAAAAATTCCAGATTCAAACACTACAGGGAAATAAATTCAAGGGATTTTAAATTTTTACATATATCACTATCTATTTCATTCAAATTAAATTTATACTGATTGCTCAAACTAGTCAATAGTAAAGAACTGCCTTGTTATTTATTTGTTTTCTTTTAAGCAGAATTAATTCATTTATTTGAATGGTATTCGATCAAAAAATGTTTGTTTTAAAATTTTTGATTAATATAAAATTTAATTTGAATTTTTTTATGATTTGCTAGCATTGCAGTTATATAGAAAAATACCAATTATAATTCTTACTCTGCCAAACTTGTTGCTATAAGAGACGGCACTAGTTATCGAAGAAAATAAAAGTGCTCGATTCCTACTTGTAGCTTTCACTGCTGACATTATTTAAAAAAAAAAAAAAAAATCCAGCAGTCTTCGCAAATACAGAGACAGAGAATTTTGCATTGACAGTCAGGCTTTTGATTGGAGTTTTCTGGGCTATTTTTTGATATGACACTCAAATGCAGGATATAAAGTGGCCAATCAGATTAGTAGGTTTTGTAGGCCACATTTATACATCTTGTTGAAACATTTTCCAATGCTCGGTACTTCGACCGAAGTCGTTGACCAATAGAATGACAGAGATATAGCAGCTTTAGCTTTGCCCAGAGTACTGCAATGTTGAACGAACACCCCAAGGCATCTGGGGAGTTTACACTTTTCACTTCAAGCACAATTGAATAATATTCTGCCCTACAGATTTATTGCTCTCTCTCACCTGTAAACACAGATAACGTAAATAAAAGAATGTTTTTCTGATAAATTTTCGTTATGTCAAAGACAGAAATAAAATTTAGTCCTTAATGTGAACTCTTTCCTCCCCGATGTTCTGTTTAACTTGTGATCATTTTACATTTGGAGGAATCAATGTTGGTTCTTGGTGCCATCGCTATTCTGTCCAGGGAGGGCATTTGGGAAATTAATACCTTCTATCCACCTTCACAAACCTAATGAAAGAATTTACGCGCCCTTTCCCGATGTAGGTAATGACGTTAAAATATTTTTGCATTAAATCCAACTTGTACATTTTTCTTTAATGAATATCTAATCGTTAAGATTCACATAAATTTTTGTTTATATGAAAAATATCGATTTGTTTAGAAAAGCAAGAATTTAAGCGAATTTTAAATACTTTCTAGAATATGTATAGAAGATTAGTTTTTGTATACACTTAATGTCATCTATACTGTATTAAAATCAATAAATAATTATATGCATTTTAATTCCTATACTGAAGACTTTATCTTATTTATCCTGGCGCCATCTATGGGATGTTAGATTAATTAATAAGATATTAAAATATAAAAGAATAATATAAATAAATAATACTATATATATAAAAAGAAAATAAATAAATAAAGTTAATTAGTGCCATTTTTAATTAAAGTCTGGAATTCTAGATAAAATTGTTAATTTCTGTAATAAATATGCAATATATTGTGAAATAAAAATAATAAGAAAAATGATGTAAATAAGTGCTACTAAAGTTTTAACTATTTCATCATCAATTGCTACTTAATAAAAATAATAAGTTAGTTTGCCTGATGAGAGTTTTCCGCTTTTCTCCCCATACAACACACAAACAAAAGTTCATTTCGTCATACGTTGATGGACTGTTCGTAGTATACATGAATTGAACACACAAAATTCTCCATTGTATAAAATGAAAAACTAGCAAGATATCTATTGAATGCTTGAATATTTATTACAATTTAGGCGGATATAACCTGGAATTTACAATTTTATTTATACATGCCATAATATATTTAATTAATTTTAGAAAAATAACAATGAAAAGTGCGCAATTAGAATTCAGAATGATGGCAGGAAAAAAAAATTTTTTATCATAATATTCAATCCCAATGGAATTGCTTAAATCATAAGCAATTAAAATAATTACCAATAAATTCCATGTTCCAGTAAGTCTGTATACAATTAAATTCCATGTTCAATATTCTTTTAAAGTTTCATCATGCAAAAATAACTTTAAAAAAATATTGTGGCTCTGCACTGATGGTTGTAAAGAATGTATCCTTTCTCAAATTCAAAGAAAACATGTTAATAATAATAAAAAATACAAGCTATTAATCATTGGTTAGTTTTGATTGTTAATAATTTTTTAACAGAATATTTCACTAGAACAATGTTTAATAGTTTAGATTTTTTTATTTTCTTTAATCGCTTTTTTTCAGTGGACTTACGGATTATTTAATGTAACGTAGCGACATTGACGATTGTTTTACTTTGTCAGTAGCACAGTATCAACATTAAAATTTGATTTACTTTGTCAGTTGCACAGTAACAACATTAAAGTTTGTTTTACTTTGCTAGAACCATGAAAAAAAAAAGAAGATCTTTTATATTTCGTACACTTCCGATTCAATATTAAAATATAAAATTTATTACTGTTTCAGAATCTTCTGTTGTTCGTTGTCATCAATTTTATTACAACATCTTTAATAATTAACAATTTATAGTAGCAATGATCATGTATACTTTTTTTTCATCTTTGAAAACCTTTTTATACCCGGTATAGTGAAAGGGTAAAATTGAATTTTTCATCAAAAAGTCATTAAATCCGAAGCGTGTAAAAATAAATTAAGAATAGCCTTCAACAGTTAACAAACTTGATGTTTGAATACTTCAATACGCATTTCATGAAATCACAAAGAAACAACTTCCATGTTAAATGATTGAACTCAGTTTATTTTCTAGAATTATGGGATCTCATTAAATGATACTTATGAACCCCACAGCTCATTCTAGAAGGAAGATACAAAATCTTATGAATATAGGACTGGCAAAGAATTGTGATTGCTGCCGGTGCCGGAAAAATTACATCAAACTTCACAGGAAAATTGCTGACGATTCATAAGACACTTGAGGCACCTTTGAATCTACCTCCATCACAACAAATGAATAGAACTACTATCTCACTGACTCAAGATCTGCCTTAAAGAGCTCTTATTAAAGGTTTCTCAAGTATGATCTTGAATATTATCTCTTTTAGAATAAATCTACTGCTTGAACAGAATGTGTATCCTGCAATGAATCTCTGATCACGTGGGTTTGGAATTTAATGGAATTGCATATTCTTTGGCGAAGAATGCTAGAACTCTGGATCAGACTGCCATTCCTACTTCCCTTGCAGATGCAAGTGCCTTGGCAAAATCTAAACTTATCATTTCTTCTAAGATCAAAACTAAATACCAAATTACAGAACTAAATGTCGACAGAATAACAGCTACTATCCTCACAAGATCAAGTATGAAACATCACAAAAATATGAAAATTTCTGCAGATGGCATTAAAAAATACCAAAAATGGCGCAACTGTCTTGCCATTGTTGAGTTTACTCCTCACCATGTTCTTGATTGCCCAACTGTTGCAGCCGTCAAGCTTTATCTGAACCATCCCTCGGAATAGGATTTATACTCTGAGCTGCCAATATTGTTCGGGAGCACCGCGATATTTGATGTTCTTGTACTTTTCAGGCGATATCACAATAACCAACAACAAAAACAACAGTTTTTCCTTAATATAGAAGATCAATAAATATTCATTGTAAAATTATTCAAGAAATAGGGCCTGAATGGCCGAAGGCTAGCGTTCTGGCGCTCGGTACCACAGGTTTCGGGTTCGAATCCCGGCGGTGCCATGGATGTGTGTAGTGGTTCGGAATCCACTTTAAACTGTAGGTTCCGGTCTAACACGATCTTAGAGCGTTGTGGGGTAATGTTGCTCCGCGTCCGTGGCTTATCTTCAAGCTACACGCACCTCCTGGGTAGTGCTAAGTGAGCAACGTCTGTGCAGCGCTTGCCTTAAGACATCAAAGACAAGTGTTTAGTGTTTTCCAGCTGCATTAGAACAAAAAAAAATTATTCAAAAATTTTTCACAAACTTTATTAATCACACTAATTCACTTTCTAATGCTCGAGTCTTCATCGTTCACAATAATGAATGATCTATTGTTATCTATTGCTACTATTTGTTATCGCGTGGAAAAATGGTAAGCGGCAAATAGAGGGATTTAAGCACAGCGGTGTAATAGGGACGAAAGGTAATTTAGCTAAAGTTTTAGTTACAATAAAAATAATTTATATCTTTAATAATTGAAATTTTAAGTTAAACAATATCAAAAGAAAATTAGTTGTTCGTTAAATTAACGTTGTTGTTTTTCTTCTTCAGCATTGGCGCAACAACTCCATGGTGGCTAAGGCCGTCTGCCTACTGGCAGATTCCGAGACAGGAGATGTTTTCTTTTTACGGGGTAGAGTTGTCAATCCTACGGTCAACTCTACAGTCATATTAGACCGGAACCAACGGTTTAAAGTGGATTCCGGACCACTACAAACATTCATGGCAAGACCGGGACTCGAACCTATAACAACGGGCCCATCTGTTACAGCCGCCATGCATTGTCTGGACCATTCTTCAGAAGAGGATTTATACTTCGAGATGTCAATCAACATAGACAATATTATTCGGGAGCACTGCGCAATTTGATTTTCTTGTACTCTTCTAAGTATGCGACAACAACAACAACACACCAACATCAATATATTGTATAGTGATTTCAAGAACTCCCATGAGGAATCAGGGGAAAGGGGGTTATAATTCTGATCCTAATGTGAGGTTTGAATGGTTTAATTTGTACTTGAATTTCCATAATAAAAGATAAATAAATAAAACAGGGCCTGAATGGCCGAGTGGCTAGCGCTCTGGCGCTCGGTACCACAGATGTCGGGTTCGAGTCCCGGCGGTGCCATGGATGTTTGTAGTGGTTCGGAATCCACTTTAAACCGTAGGTCCCGATCTAATATGATCGTTGTGCGTTGCGGGGGCATTGTTACCCGCGTCCGTGGCGTATCTTCAAGTCACACGGGCCCCTGGGTAATGCAAAGTGAGTAACGTCTGTGCAGCGCTTGCCTTAAGGCATCCAAGATCTAAGCTGTTTAAGTGTTTGTCAGCTGCATTAGAAAAAAAAAGATATATAAAACAAGTTTAAAACTTATTGATCACATTTCTTTAAATGAATATGTTGGTTTTAGTAACTGAACTGCAATTGAAAAAAAGTGACAAATTAGCGTATTAAATTCACCACGATATTTTTGTTAAAGAGCAGGAAGTAGAAGCAATGCTTTCGAGAAAACTTTCACGGGTAACTCTCTACTTTGTGATAAGAAAAAAAAAAATTAATGAAACTGATTTCAGAATCCCATTTCTAAAAGAGATGATAATATAAGCTTTTATAATCTCTACCACAAAACTATCGAAACTTCATTACTATTATGTTTAAGTATTTCTTTTTCCCACAATTGCGTTCTAGTCAAATTACAAACCAGAAGTTGATGGATACATTAAAAATATATTTTACAGATTTAATGCAACTTAGTTATTATTATTATTATTTTTTTTTTTTGCATCTAGCAAAACATATATTTTTGACAAATTAAATAGAAAGTCTTAAATAGCCCATTCTTCGTCTTATGCACGAGCAAAACAGCCACACTGTGGGCAAGGCAGCCTGCCTACTGGCAGATTCCGAAACATGAGACGTTTTCTTTTACGAGGTAGGGTTGTTAGCCCTACGCCGAACGTTCTATATTCATATTAGACTGGGAGCTAAGGTTTAAAGTGGATTTCGAACCACTGCAATCATCCATGACATCGCCGGGACTCGAACCCGAAACCTGTGCCACAGAGTACCAGAGCTTAAATAGCCCATTAGAGTAGATTATTTGTATTTTTGAAAAATTTCCAATTTTGCAAATTATAAATAGAATAGTTATCCAGACTCGTGGCCCAGCAGTAACCCGCACAACTAGTATGCTGAAGGGTTGAGGTTCGAATCCACTGGTGTATCCGTTTCAGGCTCTACTTCCAAAAATTAAGAAATTGGATGGACAATGTCAATGATGGATGTATGTATTAAAGAACCTCGTCATTCTATTTGGCGCGAGTTTTCCGGGATTTCTCCCATGCGACAAGCAAATGCAAGGCATTACCTCTAAAAGTCCTCTCGGAAGACAATGCCATTTCTTCATCATTCGTCAGTCTACTATTGGTGGCATTGATACATAAATGGAACACGAATTTCACCTGTGAACATATACACACGCACACAAAAAGAGAATAATCAAATTAATTTTTTTATATATATAATTTTACCTATAAAAAAATTAGCTATGCCTTTTCCTATCATATGATACACACTCCAAAATCTGAAATTTAAATAAATAAATAAATATTAAATAAATGCACTAATAAGATTTTATTATATTATTATACGCAGATCGATTGGAAAAAAAAAAATAGATTGCATTTGTTTTTACAAGTTAATTAATTTATTTATTGCTATATTTGAAAATATAGACTTCAGTTATAATAATAAAATTTTTAATGTTCCGAACTTTAAAAGTATATCCTTAAATTAATTATTTTATTACTATTCAGTAAAATATTATTTACATCATTTTAATGGCATAATGGGTTAGAGCGCTGCATTAACTTATTATTCAAACTGGATTCGAATCCCGACGAAATTGTCTTTGTATTTTATTACCTCTTTCTTTGTGTTATAAATATTTTTATTGCAGTTTATTAACATTAAATGAATAAAATAGTAATATAATTTATTTTAAATAAATCCATAATTTTGAAAGAACAAAAGAAAATTTAATTGGTTGTAATTGCAATTAAAAAACTAATTTAGAAATTTTAATCTTGATTTTACTTCCTTAATTTTTTTATAAATGGTTATTAGATGCCTACATTAATAAAGCCATTTAGATGCAAACACGGTTGCCATAATATTTTTATATTAAAAATACAATAATATATGAAGTGTAATTTTATTTCAGTATTCCAATGGATTTAATATTGTTCAATTGGCAAGTTAATGAGCGATAAACATCGCCAATGGTAAAATTTCCTTTTAGCTTTTTTTTTTTTTTTTTTTTTTAATTTTTATTGTTTCACTCCAGTAGCGTGTTTCTGTTTGCTTTAAAAGTTGTAAAGCATTCACCACTTGTATTTGTGAAGGTAGTGTACTTGGAAAGATGTCACGTAAAATAAATAAAAGACAGTATCGTTGTACTACTTATACGGCAGAAGCCATGCGTTTAGCCTTTCAAAGTGTTCGATCAGGTCAGTATACTGGTCGGAGAGCTGCTGCCGAATTTAACGTACCTTACGGTACTTTAAACAAAAAACTTAGCGGACGTGCCCCTGTAGAAGCTCATGGTGCAGGAAGACCCATCGAAATCACTGTGAAAAACGAGCAAAAGTTTGCAGAGCGCTTAGCTATCTCTGGAAACTATGGATACGGATACAGCAGGAACGAAATCAAGGAATTGGTTGCGGAATTTGTGAAACAGGAGGATATTAAAACCCGATGGACGGATGGTAAACCAGGTTACGAATGGCTGAAAAACTTCTTGAAGCGACATCCAGAGGTTAAAGTCAGAAAGGATGAGCACTTCACGCACAAGCGTTTAGAAGGCGTCGATCCTTTTTCTGTATACAGATTTTACGACGACCTCGAGCGTTTGTACCAGAATGAAAAACTGACCGATTCCAACATCCACCGAATCTACAACGTAGCCAAAGTATCGTTTCATGATGATTCTGAAGAAGTATTGCTGTCCAGGTGCTCTAAGTGTGTGATGAAAATTCCCCAAAATGACGAAAAGATGGAAACTTCTGTGATTGTTTGTGTGGGAGCTGATGGTAAGAAGCTGCATCCGCTTATTGTGTTTCCAGGAAGATGTATGTTGCCTTCCAGAATTACAAACAAAAGTCTACCCGGAACAGCATACTATACCGCATCAGCCATGAAATGGATGGAAGGATCTTTATTTAATTACTGGTTTGAACATGTTTTTATCTCTCAAATACCGAGCTTAATTGAAAGGTGTGGTAAGAGTGTTATTCTGTTGTTTGATGGAAGTTCATTGCACATCAGCATACAAGTTTTAACCTTGGCGGTGAAGCACAATGTTATTTTTGTAAAACTTCCACCAAAGTTGAGTAATCATTTGCAACCCATGAGCAGAACATGCCTTGCTACTTTGAATTCTGCTTGGGATGAGCGTCTGCTTTTTTGGACTGGAGAAAGCCTCTCTACGACACAGAAACTGTTTGGACAACTCGTGGGAATCATTTGGAATCAGCATTTCGGCAAACGCATCGTTAAAAAAGCATTCGAAACCACCGGTATTTTCCCACCTAACAGAAAGAAATTTCCCGAAAACACTTTTTCGCTGGTGTCTTTGAAGCGATATATCGGTAGGAGTCAGTATCCCGTTAAAAGAGTCAAAGTTGGAAATGATCAGCCATCATCAGCGGCAGAAGACGCTGTGGATGATTCCGTTGACTCAAATCCTGTGTATGAAATAGCTAAACCTTCTGCTGTGTCGAAAAAGAGTGCCTCAAATCTGTTTCAACAATTTCTTTATAAAAAAAGATCTCCAAATGAAACGCCAATGGATCAAACCAATATATGTGCCAAACGGAAAAAGATTGCACTTGAGTAAGATCACATTTATTTCATTAAAATAAAGCCAAAAAAATTTTAATAAATGGTAAACATTTTTTGTTTAAAAAAGAATCGTGATAAAGCATTAATAGAAATAAGCAATGACAATAAAATCTATGGAAGTTATGTTACTATATTATTATGTTATTTAACTTAAGTTTTGTTACTATATTATTATGTTATTTATGTTAAGTCATGTTACTAATTTATAACTCCTAAAATTACAAATAATTATATAAAATTATTCGTATGATTCATGTAAACATATGGTTTTTATAATATTCGTGTTTAAATAGTTTATTAAGACATATGAGTTTATTTAAACAATTATATGATACTTTTAAAAATTTTTCTTCAGTTTAAAAGTAATTTAAATTAAGAATTCTGAGTATTACTATTAAGGAAAGTAGTATGAAGGAAAGGAAATTATTTGATTTATTTACATTTCTAAAGAAAGGCAAAAAACTTGTATTTATTTTTATTAAAAATGTATAAATTATTTATTTGTAATTTATTTATTTAATAAATGAAACTGATTTAATTTTGATGTTCTGCAAAATAGCATTTTTAATTTAATTTTTAATAGTTATTTGGGGAAAATAAACAACAAAAATTATTTGCTAAACACATTATTTGCTAAATTTGGGAAATAAACTTTATTTAAAGGTTCGTAAAATACTGCCTTGAGATCTATTGTTAATGTAAAAGAATTGATAAAGACATTACTGTCTATGAATCCCAATTTATAACATTGCCAAAAAAAAAAAAAAAAAAAAAAACTTTACAATATTACGTTAAAATTGAAAATTTCTGTATGTTTAAGCCATTTTGTAAACAGGACTATTTTTCTTACGAAGGTCCATATTTTTAATTAATAGTAAAAATGTATGTATATATATATATTACTTTAATTTGTTAAAGCATAGTTTCAGAAGTATCTGTTTATTTTATTATATGTATCTTTGAATCATTTGCACTTATATTTTACCTAAGGCCATGTATGACAAAGTTTTTTTCTTTTAGTTTCCAAATTTGTTCAATCCAAGATTGGATGGTCAGTATTTTGTATTCATTTTATGATGAGCAATTACATAATAAATGGAATTAATGTAAAAACGAATAATTGTTTTTTTTTTTCATGCTGTCAAAATGTAAACTTTTCAATGAAATAAATTGTTTTGAATATGTTTTTTTTTGTTTGTTTCTAATTTCTTGCGTGATTGTTTTTCATCGACTTCATTTAAATATTCTTGGATTTTTTTTTAAGAAAAAATGAAAACGAAAAACATGATTCCCCTTTTAATTCAATAACAATGACATCACTTAAAAATTGAAAGTACTTTAATCAAAAAGTTTTATATAATATTTTTTTTCAAAATTGGAGGTAAGAATTTTGAAATAAAGCCTCTCAACTAAATTGTCCAATCAGTTAAATTTCAATCTAGGTTATTTTCCACTAACTTTTTATTCTAACTTGAAATTTTCAACTTATTTTTTACCAGTTCCATGAAAAAAAATTTCCATTCTAAAATTGGTGTTAATTAAATAGCTATGGCTTGACTTGACTTGACTTTACATTGTGCTCATTTATGCTCATACATTGGGCGTTATCTCCAATTATAAATTGTGGTTTGATAAGGAATAATAGTTAGGGACGTTGATATTTAAGGCATTCAAATATGAAAGCCTGTTTGCATCAACATATATTTGTAAACACACTTTGTCGGTCATTACTGATAACAAATAGAAAAAAAAAATTTAATCAGCTGGGCCGATATACAGGTTACCCATAAAATTTAGAATTTAATATAAGAACAATACACATAACAGCAATCTTTAAAAAAAAAAAAAAATTATTAATAAATCTTATTCAGTCAATAAATTATGTTGTCGCTTCTTATCCCACTTGGTCGACAGCATCTCCAAACCAAGTTCAAGAACTTATGTGGTCTCTCATGGACGAAGGGAAAAGGAGTGACAACTTCTGTTGTGATGGAGCATTCGTAGGTAGAAGTCTGATCTGGCTCCGTGACGTTGATTTTTATGAGATAGGGTTGTCAACTCTATACAGTCATATTAGACCGGGACCTAAAGTTTAAAGTGGATTCCGAACCGCTACAAATATTCATGGCACCCGCCGGCACTCGAACCCTGTGGCATCTGGAGCCAGAGCACTAGTCACTCTGCCATCAGGCTCTCAATCAATAAATTATGTCCGTCATTTATCATTGAAAACTGTAAAAAAAGAGCAGATTAAATAAAAAAAAATATATATAGAATTCCAAATGTTTTATATCCCCCAAAAAAAACCCAAAGAAAAATTTTTAATATACCAATAAGAATAGCTCTTGAAATTTATTTAAAAATGTAAAATAAATCAATAAGAAATGTTGAAAGTGGTCCAGGACATCTCTGGCCACATTCTCCCTAAAACAATGCCAATATATTTTATGGATAAATATAGAAATAATTTGATTAATTAATTTCGTGCTTCCTTACTATAAATCAAAAAATAAAAATATTGTGGCTTTAAATAAATCAATGTAATTTCTTGTATCAGTTTCACACCTTTTCGGAACTCTACTGAAGGTCATCAGGAGGTCAACAACTTTTGTTTTCATTCCTAGAAATCCGTGTAGGGAAAAAATTTAAACCTACATCCAGTCCATTCCTGGGTGCGACGAGTTTGAATACACGAGAGTAGAGTAAAAAATAAAAAATAATATATATATATATATATATAAATAGATAAATAAATAAAAAGATTGAATGAGCTGTAAGGCTAATGATTACAGGAAACGAAATAAAAGAGAGATAGGAAGAGAAAAAAAAAAAAAAAAAAAAAGAAAAATACGAAGAAAATGCGGAAGATAGAAATATTCACATAATTCACGTTTCATTCATGTTTTTAGATCAATTTATTATCAACAGGAGGGAATTTCTGAACGTGAAAAGAGTAGAAATTGAGTGGTAGTAAGAACGTCAGAATTTCATGAACTTGAGGAGTCTTCTTTTTTTTCTATTATTAGGGTGAAAAGTTTTTTGTAAGAGCTTGAATTTTCATGTTATCTGAAAAACGGTAGAGTATTGATTGGATGATCTTAGACTTGCTTCTGAAAAGTTTGGGTTGAATGTTTTCAAATAAATTTATTATTTATTTTCTATGTGATATATTTAGTTAAGGAGGCCGTAAGTTATGATTCCATCTAGTAGCTCGTAGAAACAGCGACATTTTTTTTTTCATTTTTTTGTTAAACAGTTTGGGCTTGAGTAACTGGGTACTTGTGATTTAAGATGTTGAAGAATTTTTGATGTGTCAAATCCTCCAGTGTCCTAAACAGCGGGACGGACATCCCATGAGTAATCTATTCATGGAGGGAAAAAGGGGGCAACTTCTGTTTGTGATGGAGCTGTCTGACATGGCTCTGTGACGATGAGTTTTT
Organism: Caerostris extrusa; assembly: GCA_021605095.1. NCBI lineage: Eukaryota > Metazoa > Arthropoda > Arachnida > Araneae > Araneidae > Caerostris > Caerostris extrusa. The sequence goes on along the minus strand of BPLR01000024.1, from coordinate 7,413 downwards.
ACGGTGTAGAGAAAGAGAAAATGTAAAAAAATATTCATGGTAAAAAAATTTCACCGAAATTTTCAGTATCATGTACAGTAGAACCTCTTTAAGTCGAACCTCGATAAAGTCGAAAACCTCCAAAACTCGAAGAATAAAAATTGTGTTCGCTTCCCTTCAAGCCCCAAACCTCCATTACTCGAAATTTCAACCCTCTGTATGTCGAAATAATTATTCAATCCCCACCAGCCATTTTGGTATATATTTTCCCTCCGTAACTCGAAAAAAAAAAAAATTGGACTTCTGTATCTCGAACATTAGCAATGTTTTGATTTTTTACAACCTTTACAACACGATCATTTGAAATTATTTCGGAATTATTTTGATTTTTTATTGTAGCACATAATATAACTTTTAAGTTGCAAATAAACATGTTTATTATTTATTTTACCTCTCTAACTCAAAATAAGTTAGAAGAATCTAAACCTTTACTAGACGAATATTTCCTTACAAAATCGCCTAAGTCGAAATCCTCCTTAAGTCGAAAACTCTATAATTCGAATTATGTGGCGTCTCCTTGAAGTTCGACTTTACAGAGGTTCTACTGTATTTGAATTACACACTGACATTGGTGCAGGATATTTATATTATTTATTTTGTTCTATCACTAACGCAAGTGTGTCCACTGCTGAACTATCAAGACATTAGCAATTAATTGTTTCAAACAAAATCTTTATTTTACAGTGTTCGCAAAAGCACGTTCCATTTCAAAATTGTGTCATTAAAGTTGTTGTTGTGTCTTGCGGTGCGGTACGGACATCCCATGAGTAATCTACTCGCGGATGGATAGAAAGGGGCAGCTTCTGTTGGGATGGAGCACCAGTAGGTTGAAGTCTGTCTTGGCTCCGTGACACTCTTGTAGTCGTATGAGACCAGGACCTACAGCTTAAAGTGGATTTCGAACCACTACAAAACATTCAGGGTAAGCGAGGATCCGAACTCAAAGCCTGTGGTACAGAGCGCCCGAGCAAATAGTCACTCGGCCATTTCTCGGCTCATGGCCTATCACCAATCACGTTGGAACAACTCATGGTGTAATCCATATGCCATGGCACCGGGACTCGAACCCAAAACATACTACCGAGGGCTAGACACTCGGTCATTCCGGTCTATGAAATATATTTTTTCAGTAACACGGGCATAGAGGCAATGCAGCAGCCGATGGGGAGATGTTAGATGAGGCAGCTCTAACTCTTTTCCCTTTTTTTTTTTTTTCAAATAAACCCGTTAAATACAGGATAAATCAGCTGGTTTAAAACAAATATTCATTTATAGTACTACATGATATTAATACGTATGTATATGAAATATTTGTTGTTAAGATTAAAAATTTGCCAGTACCAAGTAAAGTGCTCCTTATATCCTTTTGAAGTGTCTGGCTTTCAGAATGTAAATACTCTTGTTTTGTAGTGTGCAAGTTGGGCATTAAAGTTAAAGTTGTTGTGTCTAATCTCAGTGTTTTGCAGTGCGGGACGGACATTCCATGAGTAATCTACTCATGAATGGATGAGAAGGGCAGTTTCTGTTGTGATGGAGCACTCTTAGGCAGAAAGCTAACTTGGCTCCGTGTCGCTGAAGAAGGAGGGTAGTATTTCTTGACATCTTCTTGATGAATTGAATCTATTTTGTCTATTTTTAAATCTTTGTGTATTGTTGTGTTACGAGCATAACAGGTAGCACCAGTGATGATCCGGGAAGAGTTTGTTTTGGATGATTTGTACTTTATGTTTGTTTTGGCTGTTATGCTCCGTATTGTGCCATCGCATGAATGAGTATTGGACGAAGAACTTGTTTGTATAACACAATTTTGTTGGAGATAGAGAGCTTGGAAGGTCTATTGATGATTATCCTTGATGCATTGTATGCCGTTTTTAAAAAGTTAGTCTTCTTTTTTTTCTTTATCGATTATGATATTTAATTTCATTGGTACAGAATAATATTTATTCAAAGATATCCCTGGAGTGAAGACATCGTAACTTTTGATTCGATATATTTTCGATTTTCGAACTATCCTGGTGCGGAAACTTAATCGCTAACCATCAAGCTATTTTTGGCCCATCAGTTTTATAGAAGAGTTTGAAATTTTAACTTTTTCAACTCAACTCGCGTGATTTTATTCATGTGCATTAAATAATTCTTGGAAACTAATGTTTTTCATATCTTCTCATCTGCATCAATCAATATTTTATTTTTCTGGAAAAGAATATTTTGCTTTTCTTTCCATGCAAAGAACTAAACAAGAGCCTGAATGGCGGACTGTCTAGCGTTCTGGTGCTTGGTGCCATAGATTTCGGGTTCGAGTCCCGGTGGTGCCACTTAAAGTTCGGAATCCACTTTAAACCGTAGGTCCCGGTCTCATATGACTGTAAGAGCGTCACGGAGCCTTCTACCTATGGACGCTCCATCACAACAGAAGCTGCCCTCTTTCCCTTCAACCATGAGTCCATACGGGTTCGTGGGCTGCGTTTAAATGTCTACCAAGTGGGATAAGAAACCACAACAACAGAAATAAACAAACAGGAACTCCGTTCAGATACGGCTATTACAAGGTTGTATCTATTCAGTCGCTATTGATAAGATTTTTTTGAACTGCATTAGTTTCAATGTCTTACTAATGTATAAACTAAAAAGGAAAATCTGATTTTCATATATTTCGGTATTAAACTTTATTCATGCGGTTTTCTAACAGATGGCATAACTAATATCGTAACAGGACAAGTGCTTCATGTCAAACAACTTTGAATAGACTCTGATGTATCCTTTCATTGAAATAGGAAAAACATAGTTCTTGTTTTATTTTATTTATTTATTTTTTAGCTTTGAATACGTCAAATTTAGTACAAAAAATTAAGGAAACAGATTTTTTTGTTTTTAATTGAAAGAAAAGGGCAGTTGAAGCTCATTAGGTGGAAGCGTTTCAACCAGATGAAAGAACTTGTCCTATTAGATTTAAGGATTCAAAGATTGAGGTATGAATGACCAAGAGCACCAAAAGAGCTGAAGGTAAAAAGTCAGTTAAGAAAAAAAGTCAACCGAAAAAAAATTCATAAGCTGCGAAAATCTAGTGAAACTGTTATTGGTGAACCTTCAAAGACTGCGGCGATTAATGTGTTTGAGTTAAAAAAAAAAAAACCCGGCCAGGATACGAGGATAGGCACGACAGTCATTTTTTCAACATGACAGTGCCCGACCACATATGCGAAGAAAATTAAATCTATTTAGAAAAATTTCGACACAAAGTCCTAGCCATCTCTCCGCCTCCTCACCACACCCAAAAAAAATAGTCTCCAAATATTGCTCTTTCTCATTACCATAATTTTGATCTATGACATTTGGTCTTTCCAGCACTTAATTCTTTTTCTATCCTATATTTTAAGTGGAACCTGATGGCCGAGAGACTAGCACTCTGGCTCTCGGTGCCACAGTTTTTCTGGTTCAAGTCTCAGAGGTGCCATGGATATTTGTAGTGGTTCGGATTTTTACTTTAAGCCGCAGGTTCCGGTCTAATATGACTGTAGAGCGTTGGGTGTAGGTCTGACAACCTTACACTGTAAAAGAACTGTCTCTTGTCGAAGTCTGCCAATAGGCAGATGTAGCGCCAAGAAGTTAGTTAGTTTTATATTAGCTATACTAAACCTTCAATACACTCTCATTGAGTGTAACAACTTAACACTGTTTATCCACAAGAGAGTGCCTACAAATATTAACAGAAATTTTTTTTTTTTTCATCTTGATGCTGAAAGATTTTTTCTCACAAAATATTAATAAAAACTAGTCCATTTCTGAAATTTCTAATTATTAAAATTTTTGTTGCCTCTTGTTGTATGATAAACCTGGTAAATATTCGTCTATTCAATCAATCTTGTATAAAAGGAGACTTCATCGAAGTTGAAAAATGATGGAACGGCCTGGTGTATAAGGTGTTGGTTTTCAAGTTAGAGGATCCTGGTTTTGAAACTCGGACAATGAAATTGAACCGGATTCTTCAGTATCCCGTGTAGGAGTGCACTGTGCTGAAGTGGCTGACATTTGAAAATATAACATGTCCGTATCCTTTATTCGACTAGATGAGAAAGAGACGGATACGAACTCGCCAGATGCCACTCTTGTAGATTTTTTATTCAAGACTATAATGACACATTTTAGAGGGTACCCTCAGTAACGCTGAATCTGTTGTTCAAATGATCTCTGGTAGAAGTGGCTGACATTTGAAAATATCATATATGCTTTAGAAAGAATTTTACAACTATATAAAATTCAAAAGAATTATATTCGTAATTTAAGAAAGTTAATATGTAGTTAAATAAGGTGTGAAAAATTGGTATATTGGTATCTCTGGTAGAAGTGGTTGACTTTTGAAAATATCATATATGCTTTAGAAAGAATTTTACAGCTATATAAAATTCAAAAGAATTATATTCGTAGTTTAAGAAAGTTAATATGTAGTTAAATAAGGTGAGAAAAAATTGGTAAATTTATAAACTGGAAAGTCAATTGCTGGACTCACAAAAGTTGGAGAAAATAGCGAAACCCAGATGTTACCTTTTGTGGTGTCTATTCTAAATTATAATGACAAAATGTAAGTATAGTAATGTAGGTTCCATGGTTTTAATTATTGAATAATACTGGGATGGAGAGTCTAAATTAGCTTAGTGGATAGCCCCAGTACATAGACGAAAATATCCAAAGTAACGCTGAATCTGCTACAGATTTGACTTTCGAGGGGGCAAATGACCTCAGGTGTATTCGGAAAGCACAACAATTGTGTAGAATTTTTGAATCAATAATATCATTTCAAAATTTAAAGCTTATATAAAATTTATATAATTTAGTTTTAATCGATAAAGTAAGTTTATAAAAATAAACAAAGTTATATTAAATTTTTTTTTCTGACATATATTTTTTCAATTATTAATAGGTTATCTTCCCTTTTCTTGTCAAAAATATTCTTCACGATTCAAGTAACTTCTTAACAATAACTTATGTCAGCGTCTTATTTTAGAAATGTCCTGTCTAGACCTAAAGTCGCTCTCTCAATTTCAGTTTCTTTTACGACCAAAACAACATTTTCTCGACGTTATACAAGGAAAAAAAAACACTTAAGAGTTTATTTAGGAAATGGGCGTGTTGTTCTAAGTAAATTAAGTTAAATCAAAAATATTTAAGCAAACAGCCGCTTGTAAACAAATTAAACAAATTTACGTTTTGATTGATAAATGGTTTTTACCATCTTTTGTAAACCGAAATTAATTGTATTTTCAGTTACATATGTGCGTATTTTGTGATTCAAGCATCTATTTTAATAATGCTATTTCTATTTGCGATGTTTTTCCCTCCCCCTCCTTGCGTTACTATTAGAGTGACGCTAATTCTCCACAATACATAATTTAACGAACTCAGTTAAATAAACACATAAACAGTGAGGGGATAACATTTAAAAGTTAAAAACTAGTGTAACTGCAACGCTACGTAAAAAAGCTTATTTTTAGAGGCGATTCACGTTGAATATCTTCAATCGACTCAAAACGGTGTCCCCAGGAGTGGTCTTTTTAGTTTAGGGGAATAGCCAGAGTCGCACGGTGTGAATACGATGGTTGTGGAGCGATATGGGTTTCATTTTCGGCGAAAAAGTCACGAATAATAAATGCAGTGTGAGCTGGCGCATTCAGTGTTTTCGGTACCAAATCGAAATTTAACGCGTTTGAGGCCCAAAAATGGAATTGACCGATCCTTTTGAAATTCCAACATCATCAGCAAGGTCTCTAATTGTAAATGACGGTTTGCAAGCACCAAATCTTTAATTTTTGGACGTGAGCTTCGTCGGTTGAGGTTGAGGGTCGACCAGAGGGCTCTTCTTCGTCTCAACGCGTTCTCTGCCTTCTTTGAACTGTTTATACCACTTCTAAACATTTTTTTCCGGATATAGGAATGCTCACCGAATGCCTTCTGCAAATCATTCTATACGTTTCCGCAAACAGATTTGAATGCAAGTTCTTTTTGCTCAATTAATTCAGACATTTCAAAAACATCTGAGTCATTTTTTAGCGTCTCTGCAAAAGCGTAACTAAAACACTAATGAATATTTTGATGTCAAATTTCACACAAATGTCAGGACAGTGCCAGCAACCTAAAAAAAAAAAAATATATTGAAATGCCATATGCCCGGGAATTTTAAATTGAAATTGGTCTTACTTTTTGGACACAGTAGTACATGATATGCAATCGAGTAAACATCGAATACTACAATCCAACCAGAGAGTTTACATAAAACTTTCTGTAATGTTCATAGAATTGATTGTTAACTTGCTATTTCTCCTCAAACGTCTTGCAGTCAACATAAAATGTATTGTGCAAAAATTGATAAAGAATACGACAAAATTTCATCCATTTTTAAGAAATATTTATACTTTTAGTGATATTTTTACAATAAAAAAATACCCCATCCAACTAATTAACCTTTAAGCGCCAAAAGCAGTTAAATGTTTTTAACAGCGCCAAGACACCTGCTGCCGTTCTCAATATTAATGGTTATTGCTCGCCAATAACTTAAACTTTGTTGTTGAAGATCGAAGAAAAAGTGTTTGAGCTAATAACCGTCAGAGCGAAAATTTTTTTCTATTTCGTTTGTGGACATGTTAATAAATCAGTTTCTCTTGAAGTGAAGATTGCGAAACATTCGTTTCGCTTTTACAACAAGCGTGCTCGGCATGCAAATGGTGCAAATGGTAGTTGTTCATTCCAATTTTTAATGGAATTTTTTGTTTTATGGAATGCGAAACGAAGAATCACTAACTGTAGATCTTCTTTCATTTCGTTTTTTTTTATTGGAGGGTAAAAACCGTGTAACTCCGGGAGGCCTGAATGGCCGAGGCTAGCGCTCGGTACCACGGGTTTCGGGTTCGAGTCCCGGCAGTGCCATGGATGTTTGTAGTGGTTCTGGAATCAACGTTAAACTGTAGGTCCTGGTCTAATTAGTCTAAAATGTGCACAAAATGACCGTAGAGCGACAAACCAAAAACCCAAAACGTCTTATAGTCAACATGATTATATTGCAAAATTGCAGTTGTGATTTAGTCTTTTGATAAAGAATACGACACATTTCATCCATTTTAAAATATGTATACATTTAGTGATATTTTACAATAAAAAACCCTCTCCAACTAATTAACCTTTTAAGTGACAAAAGCAGTTAAATGTTTAACAGCGCTAAAACACCTGCTGCTGTTCTCCAATTATTAATGGTTATTGCTCGCCAATAACTTAAACTTTTGTTATTGGGCATCGAAGAAAGTGTTTGAGCTAATAATTCTCGGAGTAAATTTTTCCCACTTCGTTTATGAACATGTTAATAAATCAGTTTCTCTTGAAGGCGGG